>PIJE02004567.1:0-24815 GCA_002895965.2 Coryphaenoides rupestris | reverse complement strand
ACTACCACCTATACTTATATTTTTTTTTTGCGCACTTATTGATTCCTGGGGGTATGGGAGGGGTATCGAACAGGAGGTGTCACTTAAAATGATGCATGAAAGGATTATGGGTCTCTGGTAGCGCGCGGTTATCCGTTAACCTTTTTGCTCTGCGGGCGCATAGAAGTATTGGCGTTTCAAATGAAAACGGGGGCCCGAGCGATTTCCTCCTCATTGACTCCATTTTTATGGAATCTCCTTTAGTGCTCATCGCTGCCATCGGTACCTTTTTATTATTTCATTTTATTTTGCGGGGGGTTTTATTTATTTATTTAAAAAAAAATAATCTCGGTTGTTGCTAAGCGAGGGAATCGACGGCACGACGCGACCAGGCTATGCTATCCTGTCTCGTTTTGATTAAAACTAATGAAAAAAAAAATGAATGAAAAGTACCAAATGAGAAATGAGCTGCGTCTGGCAGAGAAGGAAAGAGTAATATGAAGACGAAATATGAAGATAAAATACAACGAAACACAAGGACAAAATACAAAGACGGAGGCACGCTATGAAAGAAGCCATATTAGTCAAGTCATTGAAATTAATTAGCGTCTTGGCTACCTATCTTTTTTTTTTTAATTGGAAGCTTATTGATTTTCATATTTCTAACAATATGGAGTTTAAATTGTGATGGATATATGTGGCTATATCTCTCGTATATTATTAATGACATTTTACACTTTCATTATCGTTGGATAATAAACGTTGATTTTATATGGATTTTTAGTCTCGGGATTGTTTGGCAGTTAGTCGTGCTACCGTAGGTCCAAGGATGCAAGAATCCAAGAACCCACCCATCAGAGCCTTAGAAACTGCCTTTGCCTCATCACTGTGAGAAAGCCCCGATGTTTCTGTCAGTTCAAAATGGCGGACGAGGGTCAATCGACAACGGCGTTCTAAAACTATCGTGTTCCGACGACGACATGTTTAGTTTGTTTCGTTTCTTTATTTTGCCCCTTTGCTCGTTCATCTCGTGAAATGAATTCAAATCACAACTGGTCTTTGTAAGGAAGTGTGTCGTCTCCATGCAAATGACCACCATTTCCATAAAAGCGGCACACATGCATGTCGAAGCTCGAACACGATAGCAAATGTGTTTGAAGCTATCCGAGTGGAACTGTGGGGTGGGGGGGGGGGGGGGGTCTACAAAAATAACCTCATGGTCTTCTTCAGTTCTTACATATTGCTGCTACTACAACACCACCTGAATCTAAAGATCTGACAAACTGTTCTTTTATTCACAAGAAGCACCTGATACAAAATGGCTGCATGGAGTGTTTTTTTCCTTTTCATTTTATCATCAAATTATTGCTTTGCCTCCGCCTAAGGACTTTAATCCCCAAACGTACAAAAACATGAAGAAAAAAAAAACCTCGATGTGATTGCAGCAACATGAAAGCAGGGCGACAACTGAGAGAAAGTCCTCTGGGCCGCCCTGTAGCACATGAAGCAGGAGACCGATATCTCCATCTCAAGTGTGGTATATATATATATATATAGTCATACATATATGTATTGAAACCCGTTTGCCCTGTAGCACAACGCCACTTTTGTATTCAACACTTTCCAGGCGACTCGCTTCCGAGCGGTGGGCAGAACAAAGCAATCACATTCAGAGCAATAACATATGAGATGGAGGGGGAGAGAGAGAGAGAGAGAGAGAGAGAGAGAGAGAGAGAATCTATGAACTGTTTTGAGTCACCACTATCTCTACCGCTGAAGAGTCCTTCTTGAGTTCCAACAGTCCACACGCTGTTCAAACTGCCGTCAAACTCTTGCGTGGTTTTGTTTATGATTGCAACCTCGAAACTCTGCAGCCGGTGCATAAAAGTCTGCCTAAATACTGCCGACATGTCATTTAAAAGAATATAAATGTAAATATTTATATGTAAATATGACCCAAAGATACCCCAAAAATGGCAAAAATATGCTGGATGCAAATGCAAGTGAAAAATGTCCTTTTTAGATAAGTTGAACATATAAATGAATACAAATAAATCCAAGCTTTACCGTGGTAACTTCCATTTTGCTCTCTATCCTTGTCCATTTAATATTCCAATTCCAAAAAAAGGGAAAATATACACTAGAAGCATACATATTGTGTCCATACCCATTATAACGAAGTGGAACACGAAAAAATATTACCCATTATAACTCTTAGCACGTAGCCCCTGTGTAAGTAATCTGGGCTCCGCCATAGTATGTTCCCGCCATCAAACAATTCCGATAATAACTGACAGTAATCATCAAGTAGCACACATTATAGCAACGGACGGAGGTTGATTCTATTTCCCTCAAACGCGTTAAGTGTTCAACAAATCTCGTAATTTGCCGCGTTTTACAACGACGCGTACCACTTTTTCCCATGGAGCCCCCCGGCCGCGATTTGAGCATTGCGGCAGTCTTTGGAGGAAAGTCCTCAGGCCCGGTAAATAAACAGTTAGCTCAAAGTGAACAAATGTCATCCAACTCCGACGGAGATGATTAATACATCGGTAGCTCGTGCGGTTGTCGCGAACATTTGGTTTTGTATTGTTTGCCGTGATGCTCTTCGGGGGTACCAGCTGTTTAGCGAGCGTAACAAAACCCCCCCGGTCGACTACACAATAAAAATGTGGGGGGGGAAAAATGGATGAGCCAATCACTTTTAGGCCAAAACCCATTGAAATCAAGTTGCAGAGACGTTAACTTTCCCCCCCCCGCTCTCAATACTGTAACCTCATTCCCGGGCAGTATCCTGCTCACAAGCTAAATGCCTGGAAGAGAATGAGAAGGAGATTTATTCCCTCTTCCTTCTCCTCCTTCTTCTTCTTCTTCTTCTTGCTTGTGCGGTTCTCCGGGTACCAGAGTGTACTGCAAGCATCTCACTCCCATCGACTGACAAAATTAGGAACTTCTTCCCATTCAGACACCTAACCTGGTGGCCGCCAGATGGTTTGTTACACAAGAACCATCTGGTAAGTCGTCCTCTGAGACTGTTTGGAACAGGGAGGAACTTTCAAAAATACTCGCGGGTGACCATCACTATGCCCCGTAGCTGTCAATAGTTCCTCGTCGGACACTGATTTGGTCCGAACCACTGCGGTTCGGCCACAAGTGGATAGCTTGAAGCCTGGCCACATGGATTCTCTTCGTGTGAATGTGATCTGGCGAATCCAGCTCCCTCATTGCAACGGTAAATTCACACACATATACGGTAAAAGAAACTACCTCCAGGAACTCTTACAACGTTCAACACTTCAAAACAACGCTTTGCAGTACCCTGCGTTTTATCACCTGTTTAATAAAATCTTATTCTTATGAATTTGAGGTTTAGGAAAACAATGATGTTATAAATGGGGACCTATTGAGGAAAAACGGGGATGAGGATGAAACAAGGGAGTTTATTCAACAAACACAAAAATCTTGGCCCAAAAGAAAAAGTATAGGAAGTGTACTAAAATGACCTGCAGGGTAGACCAAAGCCTAACAACCGAATCGGAAGCCCGCTCTCCTCATTGTCTATGCATGTAAATGAAACACAGGTAAACTTATTAAAAACACAATTCTAAGCCACTTGTCTGAAAAAGAAAAAAATGGTGGGAATGGTGGTGGAGTGGGGGCGGGGCGGGGGACTCGCATGTAAAGCAAAAACTTTTCTTTAAAAGTGAACAAACGCGGCAACACAAAGGAGCACTATCGCGGTTTAGCACCATTTAGCAGAGGAACAATGTCTCTCAAGTGGCCCACAGGGAGGGGGGGGAGAGAGAGAGAGAGAGAGAGAGAGAGAGAGAGAGAGAGAGAGAGAGAGAGAGAGAGAGAGAGAGAGAGAGAGAGAGAGAGAGAGAGAGACAGAGAGAGAGACCCCCAGGCATATACACTGGATTATAAACTGGCAGGCACCTGTTCTAGAAAGCAGCAGAATCCTACACAATATAACCTGAGGAGGAGGACTGTGTTGAGTATCGACTACAGTTCAGTGCTGTCAGAGGAGGGCCGGGGGTGTGTGTGTGTGTGTGTGTGTGTGTGTGTGTGTGTGTGTGTGTGTGTGTGTGTGTGCAGGGGGGCGGTGTGTGTATCTGTTCCTTAATGACCTGTATCTGAGTTCACTGTCAATTACTTTGGATGTCATCCACTTTGGACGTCATCCAAAGTAACTGTAACCGTCCAAATCGTCCGCTAAATCGAACAGCATCAAACGGCACGAGTATTTCTCTTCACATCCACTCGAGTGATTACAAAAAGACACCAAAACGTCAGGGGAGGGCGGTGGGCTTCATGTACTGTTTAAAACACGTCAAGTCGTGCAGAAACATACCATGAAAGAGATTATGTTCGATTCCCTTTAGCCCTCATGTGCTGTGTAACTCTAAATGGGAGCTGGAAGGAAGGACCGATGGGGGGGATTAAGGCTCGCAGACGTGTAATCCACCCCGCGATGCACGCGTCTCATCTTCAAACTCGGGGCGTTCTCGACGAGGGACGACACGGGATTACCACAGAGAGGTTCCCTGAAAGCATCAAGCAATACAGACAATTGAGGTTTTTGTGAAAGGAACAAGTATCTTTGCGCGCACCTTGCACACTCCAACATTATGGCATTATTAATGGGACTCAGCATTGTTTAGCATATTGTATGTTCTTAGTTGTCCGTAATGGCACTCAGAATGGCACGTCCGCTCTTATCCCAGCTATTATGCAGGTAACGTAGCAATGATGAAACTCGTTCTATTAGCCTCGCAACTATGAATGCTTGAAACCTGCTCTGTTCTTATCTTTATGTACCACTGCTGTTGCAGTCTCCTTCTAGAAATACGAAGTAAGTACTCTTTTTAAGCCGCTTTGGATAAACGTGTCTGTCAAATGGCCCAAATATAAATGTAAATGTAAATGTCCAACGACATTGCAGGAAAGGACATCATGGCCTCGTTTTTTTATAAATTTTAGGAAACTTAGTCATGCAAGGCAATTCACACCTACCTTCACACCCCCGGTCGATGGAAAACATAGTGATTAGTATTGTTCATATTATGGCAGTTAGCACAGCATGTTTCCATGAAATCTAAATTTATAGTGTGCTTCTCGTGAAAAATTGCAATACAAAGTGCTGAACCATACCATGACAATCCAACAGTGCAACTTTATTGTTTTGTGAAATAACACAAAACAATAAAGAATGAGAATAGCAATACCCTTTACGTAATTTGTGAAATGTAAATGTAATTGTAATACAAGGTGATTATGAGGAAAGGGGCAGGTACTCATCTGAGGTCTGTCCTTCATTTTAGATTTTCTCTGCCTGTGAGATTCAGGCTCTCTCACTCCTTGCTCTACCACTCGTGGTGTTTTTTTTTACTTACTTAGGAAGCAATATGTGGATTTGGATGCCTTGTACACACTTTGACATGTTCTGCGGGACACACCCCCCCCGATCCGTGTGTCAACAAGGCTTGTGAACAGGGCGGTGGGGTGGACATCTTGTACCGTACCGTAATTGACACATTCCGGGTGAATCTCCCCGCTGAGATTTGGGTGCAGGACAGACATGGCCCCCAAACTCTTGTCATATGAGGTAGTAGTTGTAGAGTTGTAGTCAAGACCGCCTAAACCGAGACCAAGACACTACCAAGACCAGAGGGTATCGAGACCAAGACAAGACCAAGACCAAGACCAAGACCGACCAAGTCAAGACCAAGACCAAGTCGAGACCAAGACCGAGACCGGAAAAAAAAACCAGACTCGTGTTTAAGTTACACCAATACTTGAACAATACAATGAAGAACAGCAGCACACTGGGGTTCAGCCACAGTTTACATTCAATACATATTAGACGGTATTATTTCAACTACAGGCAGAACAATACAGAGACAGAGCATGTCATGTGTGTGACTGGGAGCTCACTGGAAATGTTTTCGCAGACTGGGTGAGATCAACTATGTGTAGCAATTGCATGACGGCTGTTCCTGCACTATTAGAGGATTGAGACTCCCTTTTCACTTCAGTGTGCTGTTGAGGACTGACATGACTGGTACTGACTGGTCCCAAAGTCATCTGACAACACAACAAACACCTCCAACACCATCTTGCACCTCCAACAACTGTCTAAAGAATGGGAAATATGTAACCTATTTAAATTATACTTCATTTACAGATGAAATCGTAACATCAAATTAAAGATACACAATTATAAACTTGAAATTGCATCATTGTAGTAGCCATTGTAGTAGCCAAATGACACTGTATGATATCAATATATATATATATATATATATATATATGATGTCTATATATTTGAGTAGTGCGGGGACAAAAACTCCATGTGCTGATTAAACCAAATTTGGATTGACAGCGGAAGTTAGCAGACATTATTGTATTTTTACATAAATTTTGTTTTTTCGTTGCGTGAGAGCAAGGCTGAGTAGCTTGTCGAAGTGAAGTGTGGACGGGAGGAAGTGGAGCAGCGTTTTTAGGCAAATACCAATTAACATATTTGGCGCGTAAGTGGTACTAGCGCGCTCCCCGCTCCGCGCCGGCGCGGTGTACTAGCGCGGCGCGGTGCTACTAGCGCGGCGCGGTGTACTTGCGCGGTGTACTAATAGCGCTGCGCGGTGTACTAGCGCCGCATCAGGTTTTGTGATGAGCTGCTGCTTGGTTTATGCACAAACCCCCTCGAGACCTCTATGTCCGAGACCAAGACAAGACCGAGACCAAATACAGTCGAGTCCGAGACAAGACCAAGACCACGTAAAAGTGGTCTCGAGACCAAGACCGGTCTCGAGTACTACAACACTAAGTAGTAGTAGTAGTAGTAGTAGTAGTTAGGGTGTGCGGATGTGCCTCACAAGGGAAAGGTAGTAGGGTTGATCTCCAATGGCTGGAGTCTCCATCTGTGGCTCAATGATCTGTATCCCAATTCACTGTGAGTCGCTTTGGATGAAAGTGTCAGCTAAAATCAAAACGCTTGACAAATAATAAATAAGTATTACAAGTTGACATGAGTCAAGGCTGTAATAAGTGTTATTGTCCACTATTAGCATAGGGGTTAGGGTTAATAGGTTAGGTTTAACCCTAACCCCTATTAAATAATGCATTAATTAATACCTTGGTTAACAGAAACACAAATATATTTACATTTACCGCAAATAACATGAAGACCATTCATAAACCTGAACATTGATTGATTACAAGACCATTAATTAACTGTTAATTAATCTTTAGCTCATGCGTATTACCACATTGTCTCATGTTAATTAATGGTTAACAAATGCACCCTTCTTTTTAAAGTATTACCAATCAAACTATCTACTATACTACGAATGTGTTGTTGTTCGTTCATTTACTGATTTATCGACTATAGTGTCTTTACCAGTTCCAATTCTTTTTAATGACTTTGACACGGCCACGCTCCCTCACGTAAAATAATCCATTAGTGCCTAAATGAACAGTTTCCAAGTTTTGTGAAATCTATGCAAAGCCGGACAAAAAAAAACTATACAAACTCAAGGACAATCAATATAAAACGTAAAAGGGGGAAATAATTACTAGGTAACCAAAAGAGTATATAAGGAAAGCACAAGCATCAGTTTTTTTTTTTATTAATTTTAGTGCCTAAATGAACAGTTTCCAAGTTTTGTGAAATCTATGCAAATATGTTCTGCACTTTTTGGGGCGTTTGTAATTGCTCTGTTTACTTGGTAAAAATACATCCCATTTTTGCCGTGACAAGCCATTTTGTAATGACTACCGTGGGGGAAGAGTAGAGACTCAAATAGGGAGTAAGAAAAAGGAACCAACTGATAAAAAATTAATGATTAGGAAAAAAACAGTAGTACAATAAATAAATATAATATAGAGAATAAAAAAAACAAATAATTAGAGTCAACACCAAAAAACAAACCACAGAAAAATCACTACAAACAAAAAAAAGAATTGCTCTGTTTAGTAAAAATACATCCCATTCTTGCCGTGACAAGCCATTTTGTAATGACTACTGGTTTAAATTTTTAGGTTTTATTTGATCTTCCCACTGGTATTCATTGTAAAAAAAATATTTTAAAAAAATGCATTCGTTTTCACGTTTCACGTCCAAAAATATGGTGAATAACACAGACGTCTGTATGGGAACACAGTGCACACACCGACACACAAACACACAAACACACAAACAAAGACATATTATCCCAGCACCCCAACGTTGTTATCTTGGTTAAAGGAAACTGGGAGGGATTTCCTTGAGGAACGACAGACCCCTCTGTGTGTAGAATACCATCTGCAACCATTTCTCTCCTTCTTTTTTTCCAAACCCGCCAAGGATTAGAACACAAGTCAGAGAGCGAGAGAGAGAGAGAGAGAGAGAGAGTCAGAGAGAGTCTGAGAGAATGAGAGTCTCAGAGAGTCCGAGAGAGAATACAGTCTGAGAGAGTCTGAGAGAGAGAGTCTGATAGAGTCTGAGAGAGTCTGAGAGAGAGAAAGAGTCTGAGAGAGATCTGAGAGAGAAAATCTGAGAGCTGAGAGAGTCTGAGAGAGTCTGAGAGAGAGAAGTCTGAGAGAGAGAGAAGCTGAGAGAGAAAAGACTGAGAGTCTGAGAGAGTCTGAGAGAATCTGAGAGAGAGAAAGTCTGAGAGATGAGAGATCTGAGAGAGTCTAGAGTAGAGAATCTGAGAGAGAGAAAGAGTAGAAATCTGAGAGAATCTGAGAGAGTCTCAGAGAGTTCTGAGAGAAATACAGTCTGAGAGAGAGTCTGAGAGAGAGAGAGGAGTCTGATAGAATCTGAGAGAGTCTGAGAGAGAGAACGAGTCTGAGAGAGTCTGAAAGAGAGAAAGAGTCTGAGAGAATCTGAGAGAGTCTCAGAGAGTCCGAGAGAAATACAGTCTGAGAGAGTCTGAGAAAGAGAGTCTGATAGAGTCTGAGAGAGTCTGAGAGAGAGAGAGAGTCTGAGAGAGAGTCTGAAAGAGAGAAAGAGTCTGCGAGAGTGTGAGAGAGTCTGAGAGAATCTGAGAGAGACTGAGAGAGTCTGAGAGAGAGAGTCTGATAGAATCTGAGAGAGTCTGAGAGAGTCTGAGAGAGAGAACGAGTCTGAGAGAGTCTGAAAGAGAGAAAGAGTCTGAGAGAATCTGAGAGAGTCTCAGAGAGTCCGAGAGAAATACAGTCTGAGAGAGTCTGAGAGAAAGAAAGAGTCTGAGAGAGAGAGTCTGAGAGAGAGAGAGAGTCTGAGAGAAAGAAAGAGTCTGAGAGAAAGAGTCTGCGAGAGTCTGAGAGAATCTGAGATAGAGAGAGAGTCTGAGAGAGTCTGAGAGAGAGAGAGAGAGAGAGAGAGAGAAAGAGTCTGAGAGAGAGTCTGAGAGAGAGTCGGAGAGCGAGAGACAGAGAGAGAGAGAGAGAGAGAGTTTGAATAGAATGAGCAGTGACTTTAATCAGATAGAGTCAGATAGTCTTTCCATCTCCTTCAATGACTCGACCTTGGCTCCGTCTTTCGTTCTCGCTCTCTCTCTCTGTGTGTTGTACAGACACCACATTTCCCCACAGATAGGCAGGTACATACACACACACACACACACACACACACACACACACACACACACACACACACACACACACACACACACACACACACACACACGCCTCTTAACTCAACCTTCCCCATTGATTACGTCGTCTTGGTGTCTTCACGGCTGTCGCCCTTCACGCTCGTTTTCTAGTTTTTTTTGTGTCCCGCCAACGTTTCCATGCCGACGTGGATAACATCAGATGGACACAGCAGCATCCGCACAATCACACACACACACACACACACACACACACCTCTCGCTACCCCCCCACCCCCACACACACACCCCCTTTCTCCTCACAAGATTAAATATCGCATAAATATTTGCGGAACCGATTAAGACAACGTCGCCCCGGCGACAAAGAGCGCGTCGGCGTGACGGGCCGCCTGCCGCTTCGGATTGATGCTCGGCGCCGTCGCTAACTAATGCTACTCAATGCTTTGCCTTTGCCGCCGCGCTTTTGCTTTTAATGCCGCAGTAAATTTGCGCTGGGAGGGGGAGGGGGAGGGGGGACGGGAGGCGATGGGTGGGGGGTGGAGGGTATTGCGTCTAGCCAAGTGGGCTAGCCATCAACGGGGTGACGACGTTAAACACTATTAAGGGGTCAACGCGATGCAGGCGGGCGGGGTGGAGAGCTGCCGCAGTGGAGGGGGTTGGGGAAGGGAGTGGAGTGCGGTGGTGGGCGGTGTGGCCTCGCTCTCTCTGGTTTTATAAGAAGCGGCTCTGGTATGTCCTCTGTGGTGTGTGTGTGTGTGTGTGCGTGCGTGTGTGCGTGTGCGTGTGTGTGGTGTGTGTGTGTGTGTGTGTGCGTGTGTGTGCACTTTGCTCTCAACCCACGTCTGGAATTGCTAGCATTGCAAGCTGTGAGGGGAAAAGGGAAAAAAAACTAAATTTACAGAATAAATTGATTTCTTTTCTTTCTTTTTCTTTTCATTCGTTTTTTGCAACAGTCTTTAAAATCAAAGTGTGTTCATGTAAGAGACCTTGCACCTTTTCTTACCTCCGTTTTTGTAACTCTCCCGACTGAAAAGCTAACCCTGTGTCTGACTGTGTGTCCGCTAAACATTTTTACATCTGACGGCACCTAACTTTCAGCCATTTATTTGTGCCTGTGGTGGTCTGTGACATATTTAATCGGATAAGGATTGTAAAAAAGACTTAAATACTCTGAAGTGGTCGATGTCACGCTTCACCAAAACCTCATCAACCTCATCAGCAATCATATTTCGTATTTCAAACCAAATTACATCCGAAAAATGATCATGTTAAATTATCAAAATGGATGCATTTTATATTGCACTTTTATCCAAAGTGGTTTTACAGTATTGCCTCACATTCACTCATTCATACACCGACGACGGTGTCAACCATGCAAGGTAACAACCAACACGTCAGGAGCAGTTAGGGTTAGGTGGTGTCTTGCTCAGGGACACCTCCACACTTAGCTAGGAGGGGGAGCCCGGGGGTCAAACCAGCAACCTTCCAGTTGCCAGACAACCGCTCTTACCTCCTGAGCTATTGCCGCCCTGCATTACACAGGTCCTTGCACAAGGGTTTTCGGAGTGTGAATGACAAAAGCTGGCCCGGGCAAGCTGGGAGAGGGGACACTCGTCTGCTCCGTGGTCACGGTGTCGTCGCGCTTATGACGCTGACGAGCGATTTGCATAATAACCACAGTTCACATGCTTATTTTAACTTATTTTTTTGGTGTTAAAATCACTGTCATCAGCGACAGACAACAGTGACTCGAGGGCGGGCGTCTAGTCAGTGTCGAGCTGTCAACTTTAAATGAATTTATTTCTGGACGCTGGTCAGTTTGCTGAGCCACAGTTTGGACAGCTGATGTCCTCATCCTAACCTATTCATTAGCTATTATAATGTGGCGGTCTTTATAATCCATCGTGTTGTTAAAACACATATTCATGCAACACATCAATTTACATTCATCACCACAAATACACAGCACTTAGGATTTGCAGTATTATAGTATTGTTATTGCATTTTAAAAATTACAGTAGAGGAAGAATAGCAGATCTGACTCTCGCTTGCAATATTCAGGTGAAATATTCACCTCGTTGTTCCCAATGGCCGAGCACAATCATCAGGTCAAATCGTGAATATAAGTTCTCCTGCTTTGATAAACCAATCACAGAGCCAGCGGGCCTCATTTCAAACAGTGGACATCTCGGGTTCCGTCTCGATTCCCGGACGGAAACAAGTGCGGAATTCCACTCGAGTTTAGAACCGAGACTGGCCGTCGCTAAACGAGGGGGCGATAGAAACCCCTGTCCCCCTCACAGCGGTCACTCGGGAAGCCATTTTTGAACAGCCTCATCCCACCGGCCCTCGAGAAATTTAAAGCCTCGTCCGCCACGCCCGCTAGCTAGCATGGCTCTAATGTGAGCAGCGGGGAAATTATGAAGGTAATGACCAGCAACACCCCCCCCCCCCCCCACCCAACCCTCTGTACCGCGGCTGATATTTCTAAATACCAAAAAGGTCAGTGTAATTTCACACCGTCCTGTCGCCAAATGAGGTGTTGAGCGGAAAAAGAAACAAGAATAACTTGGAGGACGGCAACTCGTCCCGGTACGTGCAAACACACGGGTTGTCGTTGTAAATATACGCCGGGACCGCATTAGCCCGACATAGCTAACAATGGATTAACACGGGATTCCAAGCGACAGACGAAGGGAAAAGTGCGTCGCGATCATGTATTGGTGGACGATTATGTTATTATTATACCGTAATAATAATATCGTATGATGGTTTTTCTTTGCGTTTGTGTCGCGATTACAATTTGCATTCTGTGTGAAATGCTATCAGCATCAACTCATTTGATATTACACAACACACATCTCGCTAGTACCGCCATCATCATGACATAACATCGCTCATTCGACGCAACTCGATGGCAATTTTTATCCTTTTGACTGGGAACCCGCCAAGGTATTCACAGGACCACCGGTCACATGTTACGCAAACACCCTGCAGTAAAATACAAATTGGAATTTATATTTCTGTACGCATTTGACGATTGCGAAAGCGGAACATTTCCGAGGCATTATGTAGGCGCATAGATCACAATGCCCGGGCAGCCGTAAGTAATTGCTTTAATAATCACACAACGCACACCACACACACACACACACACACGCACGCGCAGCACACACACACACACACTCAACCGCCATCCCACACACACAGCGACACACACGCTTAGCTTGGCTCGGGGAATGCAGAGCAGCACTTTAATGCTCAACACAACACAAGCCCGGCTCATCAAATATATTACCTCTGCATCCCACCCCGCCCCGCCCCGCCCCTCCCCCCTCCCTCCTCCACCTCTCAGCGCCACGCCCCCCTCCCCCCTCCCTCCTCCACCTCTCAGCGCCACACAGCGCTTATGGGCCCCGGAAGGAGCATGGTGGTGGGTGAGGGGGCGGGGCTAGGAGAGAGGAGGAGGAGGGGGGGGGGTGTCTATTTATAGCACAAACATATTGATTACCCTCCACGCTACCCTCTATCAATCTGTCCGGAGCCAAAGAGGCCCGGGCACGTGTGTGAGTATGTTTTAGTGTGTGTGTGTGTGTGTGTGTTAGTGTGTGTGTTAGTATGTGTGTGTGTGTGTGTGTATGTTTTAATGTGTGTGTGTGTGTGTGTTAGTATGTTTTAATGTGTGGTAGTGTGTGTGTGTTAGTATGTTTTAATGTGTGGTGTGTGTGTTAGTATGTTTATGTGTGTGTGTGTGTGTGTATGTTTTAATGTGTGTGTGTGTGTGTGTTAGTATGTTTTAATGTGTGTGTGTGTGTGTGTTGTGTTTTGTGTGTGTGTGTGTGTTGTGTGTGTGTGTGTGTGTGTGTGTTGTGTGTTGTTGTGTGTGTGTGTGTGTGTTGTGTTGAGTGTGTGTGTGTGTGTGTGTGTGTGAGTGTGTGTGTGTGTGTGTGTGTGTGTGTGTGTGTGTGTGTCTGTGTGTGTGTGTGTGTGTGTGTGTGTGTTATAGACGCAGTGTGCATGTGTGTGTGCCAAAGGGGATTCATCCTTATATCTTTATATGTTTATTACAGTAGAGGTGGGGCGTGGTGGGGGGGCGGGTGTGAAGCAGCTCAGCCCTGGGGGTCCACAAGGCACAGCTTCAAATGAAATTGCTAGAGAGCTTGTCTTTGGTGTGTGTGTGTGTGTGTGTGTGTGTGTGTGTGTTTCATCTTCTCATGCCTATAGATTTGATGGGTGATTTATCTGTTATTTTATTAAAAGATCTTTTTTTATGAAATGGAAATAATTTATTTTCACGTCAAAGTTCAAGAATGAATCAAGTGAAGCTGACGGGAAAGAGCAACTGGAAACGTTTCAAAAGAGACATTTTGAGAGGTTTAAACATAAGATAACATAACAACATTTTTAGAGCGCCATTATTGTATGAGCTCAATGGTATATACATTAACTATGTATACGAAATGTTTTATTTTTATATTTCTGCAAGTTGTCTGGATAAAAGCATGGCGAACACACAGTGTTTCTCCTCTCTTGTTTTCCTGTCTATTATTATTCACAGCCAAACCCAAACAGCTTAGCATTCCCCACAAGTCACAAGACCGACTATATTGAGAAAAAGTAACATTCTCTGCGCCGTCTCCCGTATCTCAGGCTGTTGTTGGTTTTTCTTGTGATTGTCGAAGGAAGAAAAGAAAATGAAAACCTGAAACTGCAACAACTATAAAGACGAGAGAGAGAGTGGCAGAGAGAGGGAGAGAGAGAGAGAGAGAGTGAGAGAGAGAGATGGTACTGAAAGACCAAAAAAGCATAGATAATGATGATGATGGTAGGGTGATGATGTAGGGTGTGTGTGTGTGTGTGTGTGTGTGTGTGTGTGTGTTTATGCTTATCGTGATGGGGCTCTGAGGGAATGGGCGCAAGGGAAGAGGAAATAATATTTTTTGCGATTACACTCGAAGAGGGAGCTTTGCCGCTTTTCAAACGGCTTCGTATCATTTCAATGTGGGGCC
The DNA here is from genome assembly GCA_002895965.2 of Coryphaenoides rupestris. Classification (NCBI taxonomy): domain Eukaryota; kingdom Metazoa; phylum Chordata; class Actinopteri; order Gadiformes; family Macrouridae; genus Coryphaenoides; species Coryphaenoides rupestris. The sequence continues at coordinate 10,246 of PIJE02004567.1, read as the reverse complement.
AGTGTATGCAAATGAACAATGTTAAACTTTCTTCCATGTTGCCTGCACCCACCCAGATCTCCCCGACTACTTTTGTCGATCGGAAAATGAGAAAACTGCGTGAAAACTCATCGTCCAAACGTCATCGAATGGCGGCATTCGGGTGAGACACAGAGAGCGTTGGAAACAAATGCAGGCGTGGTTCACAACCCTGTGGGATATTGAATAATAGTTTGTGGGAGTGTGTGTGTTTGGGGGCTGGCTGGCTTAATTGGCCTCACCTGGTCTGTGGTGCATTGGGTAATCAGTGCACCAAAGGTTAAGTCAGCCACCAGCACACACACACTCAGGAGAGCTAGCATGCTAGTTGCTACACCCTTTTATACTTTTATAATAAACCACTGTGTCCTTGGAGGAGCCCCGAATTGAAGCCACACCTGTGGCATTGAGGTAGGAAGACTTGCTACGGTCGCCAATATGGATGGACAGAGATAAGGTTGAAGAGTAGCTTTAGATTCAAGTGTGTGTTTTTGTGAGTGTGTGCGTTTGTGCGTGCGTGCGTGTGTGCGTTTGTGCGTGCGTGCGTGTGTGCGTTTGTGTGTGTGTGTGTGTGCGTGCATGTGTGTCCTCAGCCCACATGAGATCCACATGAGCTATCTCTAATATCATCATTCAATCAAACCTCTTGGTTTTTTTCGTTCTGTGCAATTTCATCCAGAGCGCGGATTTGTAAGGAATCGGATGTCAAATTCTTTATTGGATTTTGTTCATTTTTTTGGGATAATAAAGTAGGGTTTCCCACTCTGGGAAGGAGCGCTTTGGGCGCGCGATAACCTCAGTTATTGAAGGATTAATAATATCGAAAAGGTTAAACAACGTGCAGTCTTGCGGATAAGCTACAATGAATAATGCAAGATGCAATTGAGAGCAAAGGAGAATTAATTACAAAGGGGGGAACAAGTATTCTGAAAAAAAGGAGAGCACAGTTTTGAGCGATAAGTCGACGATAGCACAGTAGTTTTTATTGTACTTTGTCTCTGCATCTTGACACATTTTAATTACAGTACACACTGTAATTGTACACACTGTTGTGCACACTTCTCACATGCTTGACATTTCAAGAAATGCGTAAAAGACACAAACTAAACAATGTCAATCAAATTAAGCTCAGCTTGTAAGCTCTATTACAAACAATCCTCCTGAAAAAAACAGCGACCCGGACCATTTTGCATTTTGTGCAATTATTGTTACCTATTTAAAACGGTGAATGTTGTTTTTCTATTCGATCGATGAAAAAGAAAATACGTTTATCAATAAACTTTTGGCTGCAATAGTGAACGGCTCCCTGGTTCCCCTTCTTCTTTTACCCTCTCTTCTGTGGTTGAAATCCCAGCGTGTCACTTGGCTGAGGAGTTCCTCTTGGTAGGACTGAGGATCATGAGATCTTCACTTCATTTCCGTACATATTTGCCTTGATTGCCTGTCAGTAAGCCAGCAAGAGCCATCTCGTCTCCGCCATCGTGGCCGTCTGACCTGGAGTCTTCACCAGGGTGCAGTGTGTTAGGTTACAAAAGCGTCGCTGATGTTAAGCTGGGCCAGCAGGGAAGCTATGAATGTATGTGCTCAGGGTAAACAAGTGAATGAAAGGTGGCTTGTGGGATGGTTCTTCACAGCAACACGGGGAGACTAGGGCAACACTTGTATTGTTCACCCTTTCAAATGCTTTGCTGTACTTTTAACAGGGGCAACGAAACGTGATCTCAAGTTAGGGCTGGGCGATTTTTTCGGTTTAAACGATTAATTTGCATTTTTACTTTCCTACGGTTTGTGAAATGGCTGAACCGAAAAATCGCGATTTAAAAACAGTTCTAGACTCCGCAGATTTGTTTTGCTTTAGCGGGGCCAGAGTTGAACCAACTAAGAACCGACTACGTCAGAGGCTGGGGGCGGGATTAGCAAGTCCGCCAAAAACTTTCTGAGCTCCATTTCACAACAAACCCCGACAATGGAAGTGACTACCCATTCATCCTCCTGCCACGTACCGTCAGATGTCCTATGGATTGTATCCGAATCTAATCCCGCCGGAAAAAGATATTACAGCCCAACAATTCTCTGCTCCAAATCTCAGAGCGTTCTCGCATTTCAGTCAAAATATGCCGCCACCCCGACAATGAGAGTGTGACTGAGCTGGCTCGATGTAGCTAGACCCGAGCAATGAATAACCAACAATACTATAGTAACCAACGACAACGTTATAGCCCTACATGAATATTCTTGACCGAGAAGGATAAGAGTGAACAGATAAGAGATCCGAGACCGAGTTTTCGCCAGTAAATGGAATGTTAATAGCCCCATGCAGCCATCGATTATAAAAAAAAAAATCCCACAGAACATCCGTATAAAACCAGGAGCACGGAGTAAGTGAGCCGGGTAGAATTTAGATATAAGGGAGAGCCACAGACTTGTGAGAACTCAACTGTCTACCCACCTAATATTATGGACAGAGCCCGAGCCCCGCCCACCCTCTTTTGCAGCCCCAAGTTTCGCGATGCAACATCTCCACATCCAAATCCTAATTATTCATATATTCCTTGCCCCGGTGTTACATTTAGACCACCTATGCTTAACAGACTAACATATATCCCGAACCCATTCATAAAGATACTCCGTGTCGGACCGATTAACACACACCACCCCCACCAATTAACGTACCCCCCCCCATCAGAACCGCGAATTAACAGCAACAGAAATTGAAGCTGAGCTGTCATCCTACTTGTTGTCCGTCTGAGACAGACCCTGATACAGACCCACTGCAGTGGTGGAAGGTACATGAAGCTAACTTCCCCAGGAGATATCTCTCCATTCTGCCACAAGTGCCCCCCCCTGTCGAGAGGGTTTTCAGTACGGGGGTAACATTGTAACATGCCAAAGAGCATGCCTCAAGCCAGAGGCAGTAGACAGGCTTTGTCTTCCTCGGAAAAACCTGTAGACAACTTCCTAGAAAGTTAAAGGGATGTTATTTTGTTTGAGTATTTTTTTATTATTAATTTTATTATCATTATTTATTATTTGTTGTATTTAATTGTAACAAGTTTTTCAGGATGGCCTACAAGATCATTTTTTTTCAGTTTGATTTAAAAAAAATCTTTTGCACAATAATGACAGCCAAGTGGTGCTGATTATTTTTTTATTTTTTTATTCTTGAACAACTGATTTGTTCACATAGGCCTAGATTACTTGGTAATCTCATTTATTTTTATTGTGTTAATAAAGAAAATATGTATTTAAAATTTGCCTTGGGTCTTTTAAATTTGTTTAGAGAAAAACAGAAAAAAATCGAGGTTTAAATCGAAAATTGTCCATTAGTTAGAAAAAATCGAGATTTTATTTTTAGGCCAAATCGCCCAGCCCTATCTATTAGCCCTCTCGCACCCAGGCAGTCTCAGATGCCTTCCCCTCCTCTGCCCCCCCCCCTCCCACTAAAGCCCCCCCTGCTGGTCTGGCACAGGAATTAACTTGGTCACAAAGTGAATTTAATTGCACTTCAATTGAAGTGCCTCCATATTCTCACTCAACTTGCCCCTTACATAAGTTAGAAAATGGAATAAATCGAAACTCAGCCCTGATGTTTAACTCCATTAATGTATATTGTTAGGCAGGAATGCAGGTGAGCTGAATGAATAAACTCCAAGTGCCACCTCAGATACTGCCTGGCTAAATACCAACTGTGTGTCAAAGCAGAGAGAACGCAAACATCTCCAAACATGGCATTAGACCAAACGTTTTATTTAATACAATAAATATATTACTCAACCCTGTAGTCACAAACTGTCATGAAACAACACCAGATACCTGCGAAGATTTTTTGACAAAATCGACACGATACAATCTCAGATCTCACCGCCCTCCCACGATCTGTCGTGTTCATCAACTTTGAACCGATTTCTCTCTCTTCTTCGACTCATTATTTCACATATGAACCCTAGTACCTTGACCATGTCCCTTAGATGATTCCCTCACAACTACATAAGAAAGGGCTGGACATTGTTGGGCCTAGTATTTATCAACAATTAAATAGCTCTTTGCCTATTTTATTTCCTTCGGGATTAATAAAGTTCTAATTAATAAAGATAAAACGTATCTTATTTCTTATCTTATCTCTTATCTTTGGTCAATGGGCTATGTCCCAGCTTGCTTTAAACAGCTGGCATTCACCCTCTGATCAAAAACGGAACTTATTAGGAACTGTCTCCCTAATAATTATATCTCCACGTTCTCGTTTTCACCCACAGTGCTTTAACAAGTAATAAATACGTTTTCTCTCAACTCGATCTCCTTCTTGGATGAATTCAGCATACTGGACTAAATTTTCAATGAGGTTTTTAGGATGCTCCATAGCACAGAGTCCGCTCTCCTGAGAGTAACTAACGATTGTTCTTGTCTTTAGATTCAGGTAAATTACAATATTTTAATTCATTTAGAGCGCTGGGCCACCTTTGACACAGTCGATCACTCCATCCTCTTGGACCGCCTTAATCACATTGTTGGCATTCAGGGACAGGCCCTTCAGTGGTTTGCCTAATACCTCCAGGACAGATCAGTCGCTGTTAGGATTGATAATGTGTCCTCTTCCTCTGCACCCATCTCCGGCAGAGTACCACAAGGCTCTATATTAGGCCCTTGTAGAAAAGTTCCTTGCCAACAATGCCACATACAGTGGCTTTGTTCAGGGCTCCTCCAAGGACAACAGGCAGGTTTGTGGTGAAAAGTCTGGTTTATTGCAGTATAAAGACATGACATGAGCAATGACATGACATGGAGCAGAGTAGATGGTACCAGCTAGCATGCTAGCATTCCCTGAGTGTGGTGTGCTGGTGGCTGACTTAACCTGTGGTGCACTGATTAGCCAATGCACCACAGGCTTGCAGCCCCACACCCCACCCAGACTCTAACTGGGCCAGGTGACGTCAATTTCAGCCAGCCAGCCACCAAACACACGCTCTGCTGTCCTTCTTGGCAGAGGCACGGCTGGGGTCTCGGGCTGCTCCAGCTGGGTGCAGGGGTTGCTAGGAACAGGCGGTTTGCTGCGCCGCCTCCCCCGTCCTTGCTGGGCCCCACCGACGTCCAACGCTGCCACGAGGGAAGGGCTGGTGCTGGGAGGTGTGTCCTTTGTCCCCAGAGGCCCTAGTGTAGCATAGTCAGTGCTATAATACCACATATGTGGCTTTGTTAGGGGCTCCTCATGGGCAGGTAGTGGTGTAAAGTCTGCGTTTAATTGCAAATGTTTGTTGAGTAAAATGGCAGAGAGAGCAGATGGTACCCTGCTAGCAGTGTTGTGCCTGAACGTGTTCATTGAACGATAGTTCATGAACTCGTTCATATTTGGGTGAACGTGAACTGAACGTACTGTATTACTGCCTGATGAACGTTATGTGAACGCGTTCATTCTGGTGTCTGTGAACGCACGCTCTCTGTGGGGGTGTGTCTATTTATAGCACAAACATATTGATTACCCTCCACGCTACCCTCTATCACTCTGTCCGGAGCCAAAGAGGCCCGGGCGTGTGTGTGTGTGTGTGACTATGTGTGTGTGTGTTAGTATGTGTTCGTGTGTGTGTGTGGGTTTTTTTATGTGTTAATGTGTATGTGTGTGTGTGTGTGTGTGTGTGCGTGTGTGTGTTAGTATGTGTTTATGTGTGTGTGTGTGTGTGTGTTAGTATGTGTTCATGTGTGTGTGTGTGTGTGCGTGTGTTAGTATGTGTGTGTGTGTGTGTGTGTGTGTGTGTGTGTGTGTGTGTGTGTGTGTGTGTGTGTGTGTGTGTTTGTGTGTGTGTGTGTGTGTGTGTGTGTGTGTGCGTGTGTGTGTGTGCGTGTGTTTGCGTGTGTGTGTGTGAGCACATTTTGTGCAATGTTATAGACGCAGTGTGCATGTGTGTGTGCCAAAGGGGATTCATCCTTATATCTTTATATGTTTATTACAGTAGAGGTGGGGCGTGGGGGGGCGGGTGTGAAGCAGCTCAGCCCTGGGGGTCCACAAGGCACAGCTTCAAATGAAATTGCTAGAGAGCTTGTCTTTGGTGTGTGTGTGTGTGTGTGTGTGTGTTTCATCTTCTCATGCCTATAGAATTGATGGGTGATTTATCTGTTATTTTATTAAAAGATCTTTTTTTATGAAATGGAAATAATTTATTTTCACGTCAAAGTTCAAGAATGAATCAAGTGAAGCTGACGGGAAAGAGCAACTGGAAACGTTTCAAAAGAGACATTTTGAGAGGTTTAAACATAAGATAACATAACAACATTTTTAGAGCGCCATTATTGTATGAGCTCAATGGTATATACATTAACTATGTATACGAAATGTTTTATTTTTATATTTCTGCAAGTTGTCTGGATAAAAGCATGGCGAACACACAGTGTTTCTCCTCTCTTGTTTTCCTGTCTATTATTATTCACAGCCAAACCCAAACAGCTTAGCATTCCCCACAAGTCACAAGACCGACTATATTGAGAAAAAGTAACATTCTCTGCGCCGTCTCCCGTATCTCAGGCTGTTGTTGGTTTTTCTTGTGATTGTCGAAGGAAGAAAAGAAAATGAAAACCTGAAACTGCAACAACTATAAAGACGAGAGAGAGAGTGGCAGAGAGAGGGAGAGAGGGAGAGAGAGAGAGAGAGAGAGAGATGGTACTGAAAAACCAAAAAAGCATAGATAATGATGATGGTAGGGATGATGCTAGGGACTCTAGTGTGTGTGTGTGTGTGTGTGTGTGTGTGTGTGTGTGTGTGTGTGTGTGTGTGTGTGTGTTTATGCTTATCGTGATGGGGCTCTGAGGGAATGGGCGCAAGGGAAGAGGAAATAATATTATTTTTTGCGATTTCACTCGAAGAGTGAGCTTTGCCGCTTTTCAAACGGCTTCGTATCATTTCAATGTGGGGCCAGTGTGTTATGCAAATGAACAATGTTAAACTTTCTTCCGTGTTGCCTGCACCCACCCAGATCTCCCCGACTACTTTTGTCGATCGGAAAATGAGAAAAACTGCGTGAAAACTCATCGCCCAAACGTCGTGGAATGGCGGCATTCGGGTGAGACACAGAGAGCGTTGGAAACAAATGCAGGCGTGGTTCACAATACGTCCCTGTGGGAGTGTGTGTGTGTGTGTGTGTGTGTTTGGTGGCTGGCTGGCTTAATTGGACTCACCTGGCCCACTTAGAGTCTGTGGTGCAATTGGCTAATTAGTGCATCACAGGTTAAGTCAGCCACCAGCACACACACACACACACACACACTCAGGAGAGCGCTAGCATGCTAGTTGCTACACCCTTTTATACTTTTATAATAAACCACTGTGTCCTTGGAGGAGCCCCGAATTGAAGCCACACCTGTGGCATTGAGGTAGGAAGACTTGCTACGGTCGCCAATATGGATGGACAGAGATAAGGTTGAAGAGTAGCTTTAGATTCAAGTGTGTGTTTTTGTGAGTGTGTGCGTTTGTGCGTGCGTGCGTGTGTGCGTGCGTGCGTGTGTGCGTTTGTGCGTGTGTGTGTGTGTGTGTGTGCGTGCATGTGTGTCCTCAGCCCACATGAGATCCACATGAGCTATCTCTAATATCATCATTCAATCAAACCTCTTGGTTTTTTTCGTTCCGTGCAATTTCAGCCAGAGCGCGGATTTGTAAGGAATCGGATGTCAAATTCTTTATTGGATTTTGTTCATTTTTTTGGGATAATAAAGTAGGGTTTCCCACTCTGGGAAGGAGCGCTTTGGGCGCGCGATAACCTCAGTTATTGAAGGATTAATAATATCGAAAAGGTTAAACAACGTGCAGTCTTGCGGATAAGCTACAATGAATAATGCAAGATGCAATTGAGAGCAAAGGAGAATTAATTACAAAGGGGGGAACAAGTATTCTGAAAAAAAGGAGAGCACAGTTTTGAGCGATAAGTCGACGATAGCACAGTAGTTTTTATTGTACTTTGTCTCTGCATCTTGACACATTTTAATTACAGTACACACTAATTGTACACACTGTTGTGCACACTTCTCACATGCTTGACATTTCAAGAAATGCGTAAAAGACACAAACTAAACAATGTCAATCAAATTAAGCTCAGCTTGTAAGCTCTATTACAAACAATCCTCCTGAAAAAAACACTTTCTTCTCCCGCCAGAGGATCTGTCGTACACGAGTACAAATACAATTGTTGGTTTGTACATTCAACTGCTGTGTGTGTGGTCCAGGACCACATCCTCAAAAACTGGTGCACGGAAACCAATATCCGCGGTGATGAAAAGCCACAATAATATAATAACAACAACAACAGCGAATATCCTGTGAGACGGAGCTATAGGTTCAGATGCACGGGCCTAAAACTCAAGGAAAAGCCAGACTTGACACGAAACGTTTCTTTCCAAAATGTATTTCCGTTCTATTTTTGTTGTTTTTTTTTTTCCAGGGTGCACCAAAAAAAAGTGACGGTGCTGCAGTTTTGTCTCTCGCTTGTGTGTGTGTGTGTACACAAGATTAGACGAGATAATAATCTATCACTGTGAGCGTAGCTTACAGCGGACACGTACTTTATCTTGCCGCGTTCATTATGTACCGAATCTATCCGCGGAAAAGATCATCCAATTAATCTTACAATCTGTGTGTCGCCAGTGATTATGCGCTGTGTGTGTGTGTGTGTGTGCGATGAAAACAACATATGTACAAACGGTTTGCTTACATTTGAGAGATTAGGCAAACAGCGTACAGCAAGCATTTAGCAGCAGCATCCGAATTATTAAAAAAAAAATCCACACAAACATCCTTAAAACAGACGGACAGCCAACTGTAACTACTACTGTATATTTGGGCCCAACCGACGACTTTTTGCCAGCGATACCAATGTTAGGATGCACACATTCTGATATTATAATTAATATTAATAATATCTGCCGATGTACATAGACAGTATACACAGTATATATATCCATATATGATATATATTTATCGTTGCTTTTAGCCAAAAGGAACACAAAAAGGAACAGAAAAGAAAATGTGCTGAACTGAGTCCTTGAATTTAAAGTGTCGAGTTTTACTGGGTATTGTTCTTGCGCAGGTTGTTTCAGTCTCTGGCTGCGGTAACACCGGAATATGGTGACGAGTACACCGGGTGCTGGAGTCAGAAGGAGTTTCCATCAAGTTCCACGCAGGTAAGGCGGCGGACACACCAAGGGGGTGGCCGGTGGACGTCGGGATATAGTGAGCAGTGGTGCGTTTTTTTAAAAGGGCCGTTTGCCATTCATACACCTCTGGCCCAATGCAACGTCTGCACACTGTGATGACATGAGAGGTAGAGTCCTGGAGGGGAGATACATTCCCTCCCGGTGGATGCAACAAGGACTACAAACTAAAATGGCATCCATAAAAAAGAAACCACAAAACCCATCGTCAGCAGGGCAGGAAGGACAAGGGTTGCTGCCCAGATGAATCACATAAGCTGATTGCCCACAAGGAGAGAAACACGGCGGTGGGTTGAGGGGTGGGGGACAGAGACTGGGAGAGTTTTGGTGATGTTTACCAGTAAGACAGCGAACAAGAAGTTTTGAGTTGAATACCTGTTTTATTAACTTGCCTGCCTCTCAGAGTTGCATTGGCCTGGAGAAGACCCAATAGACGGAACAATGCCTCCTGCCTTCAAAAGCTCCAAGATACAAGCTCCCGACCTCGCAAGACATCACAACACGTTTAAAAATTGCACAACTTTGACGAAGAAGCAGACGCCGCGCTTGACCCCACTCCGTCGTGACTCTGCAATTTCAGGGAAGGCGCCATTCGGCAATTTTGACCCAGCGCGACTCATAACGACATAACGCCGCCAACCAATAAGATTTGTAGCGCAGTCCAAAAAGCCTGAATGTTAAAAGTTGTGGCTGACTTGACGGGGTTATGGTTGTGGCTTGACGTGGACCAGAGAGGTAGTCGCGGGGTCAGACATGCAGACGCCGCCCACGACGCCAAGGCAGACTTCACACACACAGTCTCGCACACGCACACGCACAAACACGCACGCACTCACACACACACACACACACACACACATGCACACGCACACACACACACACACACACACACACACACACACAAACACACACACACACACATACACACTCTGACACGCACACATATCCACACACACACACACACACACGCTATCTCTTACTAACGTGCGCATGCCCACTATTTTGGCCAATTAAAAACTATTGACACTTTATTTTTTTAATC
>PIJE02004566.1:12500-14002 GCA_002895965.2 Coryphaenoides rupestris | reverse complement strand
ACGGGGCTTACAGGGCTTTCATCTCATATGACTTTCCATACGTCCATATCTTGCAGCGTCATTACATATAATTTATTAAGGATATTTTCGCATCGTCCTTTTTTGCAAAACATCATTTTAAATATTCCAACACATTTGCTTCTTGAATTCCTTCCCGAGGACAAGTGGCTTTTCAATTTGACCCACACAAAACAAAACCCGTCTCTCACAACTCGGTGGGTGGTTCTCGGGCGGGGGTCTCGGAAACAGAAATAAAAGAGAAAAAATGAATAAGATAACACAACAAAAAAAAAAAAAAAAAAAAAAAAAAAGAAAAAATAAGAAAAAAACCCTCTGAGACGCTGCGCGCTGTGTTCCACCTCACTGATCAATACACTGGTGGTGGTGGCAACGGGTTACTGCTTATGAAAATGGAACGTGTGTGGTCAAGTTGAACGGTGTGTGTGTGGTGTCTCTGTGTGGGTGTGTTGTGTGGTGTGTGTGTGAGTTGTGTGTGTGTGTGTGTGTGTGTGGTGTGTGTGTTGTGTGTGTGTGTGGGTGTTGTTTGTGAGGGGCAGGCTCACTAAATGGATACAGGGTGTGTCAGGTGTGTGTGTGTGTGGTGTTGTGGTGTGGGTGTGTGTGTGTTGTGTGGTCCCCCTGCCAATGCATGTGAGAGTGTCCACAGACTGATCAAGGTAGTGTTTTTGAGGACAGTGACGTGAAGGACACTGTACAGACAGGTCCACAAATAAGTCGTGATTGAAAATTCTGTCCCCTGGCAGTTCAGAAGAGACAAACACACTCCCTGCTGGCTCCAGCTAGAGATAAATTGTGGACCAAGGAAACGCCATTGTTACTGAACACAAACTTCCTTAGACATGTCAATGACTTTGTGCAATTCATTTTCACTTAATTGTGAATAACTGTGGACAATCACGACTGACTAATAGCGATTCATTATTAGATTACTTGTGTCCTGTGTTACCTGATGGCAAGTCTCAGGGCTCACACAGGTGTACACATTCTGCTGGATGTCCAGGAGGTCCTGCAGAAGACCCCTCCACACCACCTCGCTGACCGGGGGATTTCTGGGTCACACAAAGACACACACGCACACGCACGCACACACACACACAGGATTCATCTACATTGCATATGCTTCTGCAAAAGCAAACAAACATAAAGAACTAAAGAAGAAATGGCCTTAAACTTACACAGACATCATCAAAATTCCTACTCATGCATACTGCAGATGATTACACACAGCTTGCATGCTCTCACACTCGTTCATCATGTTGCTTTAGGGAGCTTTAGCAAGAGAGAGAGAGAGAGAGAGAGAGAGAGAGAGAGAGAGAGAGAGAGAGAGAGGGGTGGGGGGGGGGTGTCAGGGAGGGGGTTGTGTCCCTACTTGCGGCCGGTGTGTCTGCAGAGCTTGACCATCAGCTGATGCGCCTCCTGCTGGCTGCTCTGGCTGCTCCTCACGTAGGAGATGGGCTTCTGGAGGCCATGCTTCTCCAGCA
>PIJE02004566.1:0-7500 GCA_002895965.2 Coryphaenoides rupestris | reverse complement strand
AGCGCCGCGCAGAAGAAGAAACGTGCGCTCTTCCTTCCGGTTTAACGGTAGAAATGTTCTGTTTGTGTGAATGATCACATTTAAATGAGATCGCTTTTGAGAGATGGTCGCTTCGACGTGCTCATTGCTAATTACGTGTACGTATATTTGCATCTGCCTGAAAACTAATTGTAACAGCCATTATGGGGTAAGAACGACCCTATTAGGATCGTAAAAATGAGTCTTTTGTGGTTTGCAATGTTTTTTTTCCCGGTTTTTTTTTGCTTCACTGACTTCTGCCTCTAAAGAGAGCAGCCTCCCCCTCAAAATCCCTCATTATGAAAAGAACTAAACTCACTTAAGAGATAACTTTTAACAACACTTCAACAACAACAATCCTGATCGCATTAGTCAGACAGATGGGAAAATAGGGTCCAGGTTGGAAAACCCCAAAGTTATCCCTTTAAGTCGAGGGTTACTTATGTTTGTTTCGTTAAAAATGTTGATATGCACTATTGTTATTGTTATTATTTATTAGCATAGTGAGGTAGTAGTAGTAAGTTAGTTACTAGTAGTAGTAGTAGTAGTAGCAGTGTTAGTAGTGTCTCACTAAAATTCATTTTATTATGTATTTGTACATTAGCCTTATATTTAAATCTCCCCTCTGTCTCATAATAATCATAATTGCCTGTTAATGTACGAAAAACCTGTTAATTACAGGCCCCTACTTCTCACTAGGCTTGTGGTACAAAGTTAACATATATATATATATATATATATATATATATATATATATATATAAATCCAATACATTTACATTACAAAAATCGCATGTTAAACAAGGAAACGTAAAATCTTGGAAGACATTTTAGCTGTCGGGGAACTTTGTCAAGTCTTAAAAGAGGAAGTATTTGTGAACGAGATGAAGACGTAGAAGTCAATGCGCCAATTAGCATCAGCTAACAGTTGAAAAAAGTTAAAGTCCGGCCTAATAAGCGAAGTGAGGCGAGCGAATAAGCACATCCATTTTGTATCAGCTAGTCAGGATTAGATATTAATGGGATTTCTGCCTACCAACCCAGACCTTTGTTTCTATTGGATAGGGAGTAAATAGTTTGCAGAGCAGCAGAACCACACTATGGTGAAGACGCTTACTTGCTTATGACTTTACCCGCTGATGACTTCTGAGAACTACACCACGCTACCCCACCAACAAAAAAAAGAAAAAGTGTATTCCACAACGACACGATCTACATGCATGACCTATTTTGGAAGGAAAAATGCCGAAAGGTGCCAAGTTTGAATCTATATCGCAAGAGAGAGAGAGATATGTGAGTGGTTTCATGGTGGAACAAAAATTATTTTTGGAAAATCGTTCCCTGGGAAATTGTAGGAGATGGGAGACTTAAGTACTCTGGAATTTTCTCAAAGCGTGGCCATTTTGACATTGCTACTTCTCCCTGTCGTCTCCTGCTACCCTTCTCTGGTCAGGATGTGAAGAAGGGGAGAACGCTAACAACAGGGGGGTGAGAGAGAGATGGAGACAGAGAGAGGGAGAGAGGGAGAGAGAGAGAGATAGAGAGAGAGAGAGAGAGACAGAGAGAGAAAGAGACATGGATAGAGATGGAGAGAGAGAGAAACAGGGAGAGAGAGAGAGAGACAGAGAGAGAGAGCACGAGAGAGGGAGAGAGGGAGAGAGAGAGATGGAGAGAGAGAGAGAGACAGAGAGAAGCATGAGAGAGGGAGAGAGGGAGAAGATGAGAGGATCGACGAGAGAGAGAGACGAGAGAGCACGAAGGGAGAGAGAGAGAGAGCGAGCGAGAGAGAGGAGAGAGAGAGAGAGAGACGAGAGAGAGGAAGAGACGAGAGAGAGCCGAGAGAGCGAAGAGAGCCGGAGAGGAGAGAGCGAGAGAGATGAGAGGAGAGAGAAGAGAGACGAGAGAAGAGAGACGAGAGAGAGAGACACAGACAGAGAGAGATAACCCAGTAATGAGGGTACACATAGAGACACAGGGAAGGTTGGAAAGGAGCCTTATTATCCAAAATCCAAATAAATGGCCAGGTTTTGGGCAGAATGTTCTCGGGCAGAATGACAAACGTTGGATGAAGGTTCACCAGCAGGAGACGCGGCTAAAGTAAGAGATTATTAGACGGAATGTGTTGAGGGCCAGACCTGAAGGACACGTACTGTACCGTGTATCCCACGACGACGCTTCACACAATATCATACCAGCATAATGATCGATGGGGATAATTGTTGCTAATTGTGTCCGGGGCAAAATGATCAACTAACAACAACAATCACAGCGTTGTGCATCCAACAATTAGAAATACTGTATGTCCCCCTAACATTTTCCAATCTGAATATCGCTGATTCACCGCTGACAGGCTCACGTCCTGCCACCAGGGGGTTTTGGAGCAGTGTACGCAACATCGTAGCTGTTGTGTGTATAGAATGCTCTGCTGTGTCCCGTGTTGCGTGTGTGTGTGTTGTGTGGTGTGCACGTGTTGTGTGGTGGTCTGTGTGTGTGCTTGTGCTGTGTCGTTAAGGCTTGACCCGTCAGCCCCCTTCGGCCGGCAGGGACACTCCAGGACTGTCGTAGCAGGAGGTTGAGCTGGTCGTCACGCTCGCAAGCTGTAAGATGGCTCTCCAGCGCCACCTGTCATCAAGCTGGTCCGGGTCTCTGGACGATCTTACTGCTGGCACTGGGAGAGAGGGGAGGGGGGGGGCGGGGAGGAGGATGAGAAGGGGGAGAGAGGGGGAGAGGAGGGGGAGAGGAAAGAGAGGAAGAGATTAGGGATAGGAGGTGTGTGAAAGATCTGATAGAGGACGAGGGAAAGTGAGAATCGAGAGAGAGGGGAGAGGGGAGGACTGAGAGGAGGAGATGATTGGAGAAGGTGGAAGAGATTAGGCGAGAGGGGAGAGAGGAGATGAGATGATAGATGATATAAGAAATAGGAGAGGGGAGGGAGAGAGGAGAGGGAAGAAAGGATGAGAGAAGAGAGAGAGAGATAGGAGAGAAGAGGAGACAGGATAGAAGAAATAGGAGAGGGGAAGAGAAGAAAGGAGGTGATGAGGAGAGGAGGAGGGATGATAGGAAAGGGGAGAGAGGAGTCAGTATCCATTTTACACTACATTAGAAAACCAACTCACTGAGGAACAGTGTGTGTGTGTGTGTGTGTGTGTGTGTGCGTGTGTGTGTGTGTGTGTGTGTGTGTGTGTGTGTGTGTGTGTGTGCGATCCATCCATGTGTGGTACTTGTTTTGCAACTGCAAGGCCTGTCCTTGATGGTACCCCGATAGGGTCATAAATAAGACATTTATAGAGCAGGAATACAGCCCTGCCTCTGACATCAGCACAAACCCCTGATAAAGCTTCTGTGTGTGTGTGTGTGTGTGTGTGTGTGTGTGTGTGCGTGTGTGAGCCGCTGTGTGTGTGTTGTGTTGTGCCCGCGTGTGTGTGTGTGTGTGTGTGTGTTGTGTGTGTGTGTGTGTGCCGTGTGTGTGTGTGTGTGTGCAGCCCCAGCGTGCGTGTGTGTGTGTGTGTGTCGCTAGCCACGCGTGTGTGTGTGGCGTGCATGCCCGCGTCTGCATCGCTGGAGCGAGTGCGGTGTGGCGTGTGTGTGTGTGTGTGTGGTGTGCGGTGTGTGTGTGTGTGTGTGTGTGTGTGTGTGTGGTGTGCGGTGTGTGTGTGTGTGTGTGTGTGTGTGTGTGTGTGTGTGTGTGTGTGTGTGTGTGTGTGTGTGTGTGTGTGTGTGTGTGTGTGTGGTGTGTGTGTGTGGTGTGTGTGTGGTGTGTGTGTGTGTGTGTGTGTGTGTGTGTGTGTGTGTGTGTGTGCGCCGCGCTCCTCACGTCGGGCTTGGACTGCTGGAACATGACAAGGGGTAAGGTCAGGTCTTGTTGTGCCAGGCCAACCAGGTACTCCCGGAGCAGGGCCTTGGCAGCGCCAGCCGTCTGGCCCTCGCAGCGGTGCAGGAAGGGTACCATCCACTGGAAGGCATCCTTTACATAACGCTCCGCGCTCGACTGCAGGTTGAGGTGTGGAGGGGGCGGGGGGGGGGGGGGGGGGGGGATGCAAGGCAGTAAAGTTAAGCGGGAAAAGAATCACACAGTGCTTACAGGATGACAAAAATTAAAAAACCAAAAACATAAAACACAGGAATAAAGAGTCGATAAAGAGTCTTTAAAGATGTAGTTTTAAAAGATGCACACAAAACCAAAACCCAACCAAGCAACAGAGGGGCGGCTGTGAGAACGGGGTCTCATGTAATGCCAGGTAAGGAGAGTCATGGGGATGAAGTCGATCGCATCTCTTTTTCTCGTTTGTCATGGCCACGGCCATGTCAGCAGTTGCAGGTGCAAAACACCCCACACATGCATTATATATGCAAGGGCGTGCCGGGCTAGCAGTGAACGCTAGCCCTGCCTGTCTGTCTGTCTGTCTGTCTGTCTCTCTGTACCGCCAGATGCTCCGAGCAAGGTTCCCTGTCTGTGCCGCGAGCTGGGCCGGCATTGATTGGGCCCGGTGGCGTGTGGAGGACGGCGCACGTTTGTGTAGCGCTGTACTCCGGTGGGACGCCGTGTCCGGAAAAAAACAACCACTCCGGCGCTCACATTGTCTCTCCTCTCCGCTCGCCTCGCCGCGGGAAGGATGACCTTGTTCTCGACACAGATTCGTGTTATATCCTTTTTTTCATATCACCCAACCTGCACCATTCCCTAAATTTTTCTCATTGAATAAGAAACAGGACAGATACAAAGCGAACTCAACCTTCAAGGCACATTACGTGCAGATGCACATAAAAAGATATGTAATTAATCAATTGAAATTCATTTCATGGAAATTACACACGAATGCGAGACAGGATGACAGAGCACGGTGACCGCGACAACCCCCACCCATCCCCCCCCCGCCCACCCCCTTCCCGTCTTACATTTTTCATGAGGAGGCGGAGCTTGTGGATGGAGCCGAGCTGCTGAAGGTCACGCAGCGTCAGGCTCAGCTCGCAGGACGTCTCGTAGACCAGCGTCTCCATGGTAACCAGGTCGTCGCACAGCGGCTCCAGGCCCGGGATCTGCCGCTCCTTGCCCAGACGCACCAGGGCCAGGGCACAGTCCACCTGTCCACCGCGACCAGGAGGAGGAGGAGGAGGAGGAAGGAAGGAGAGGACGGCGAGGTGAAGACAATGAAGGAATAGGCTATGAGAAAGCAAATACATTTATACAATTCTTATGTTCAATGTTTCGGATGTACGCTCCAAATTGAACAACGTGTCCATCTTGCTGATGTTATTATTCACTGCATTATATGACCACACATGTTAAAGGTCCTGTATGTAAGAATAATGAATCCGTTCAGGGACTACTTGTAGGATTTTACAGCACAAATCACTTTAAATCGCCAGTTTGTGAGCAGGTTGTGGTTGAAGGTTAAAACATGAGAGCTTCCCCGACTCTCTCTGTTGCGTAGAACAGCTTTTGTGATGATTTCTCTTATATTTGAGTCGGGTCGGATTTCGTGGGAAAAAGGAACGAAGTGACATGTAAGCGTGGATAATTATATAAAAATATACTGTATATGTTTCATAGCTTTTTATGTGTACAAGGTTTAATTATGATTAGAACTAACATTAGTTTCTGATTGTTATTGTCTCAACCCACGGAGCTCAGAATGCACTGATTCTTACATATAGTACCTTTAATATGACATTTCAATGCAAAACTAGGTGGTAAAAAAAAAAGATACATAATAGAGATACAGTATTTACATTTGCATTTATTCATTTATTTTGTATTCATGTATGAGGGTTTTTTCTTTGCAAAAGCTTCCATGAAAAACAACCAGTTTGCCACAAATACCAAAATTGCATCAAAGCCAGCTGAATGAAGGCCCGTGTTGCGGATGGTCACACTCCGGACCCCGCGCTTCTGAATGCGCTCGTAACATCCCCTCACGCTGTATACATCGCGACCCCTCGCCATTACACTTATTACCTCGAAGATCTTCCTGTAAATAAATGTCTGTAAAGTCACTATCTATCGCCTGAACGAGTTAACACAATGGTGACTGGTGGAGCCTATGGTCCGCGGATGGAAGCCCTTGCAATTGCAGTATTTTTGGATATTACGGGGCTGGGTGGCGAGTGTAAGATTTAAAACGTGGCGTAAAGTCAGTGACGCATCTTCCTTCGCCCAGCAGTGATTGGTCCCATGGATGTCCGCCAGAGAGCATAAGCGGAAGTGGCGTACTGTTTTTGGCCAACAGCCAGCGGACAAGGACTGGGAATCGCCACTCAGCTATTTTAAATAATCCACTGGACTGAATTCTGGGAACCATGAAGAGGCCAGTCAATGAGTAGGGAGGTCTTGAAATCTGACGACACCGTTAGCAATATATTATTGTTTCATTCTCTTCATACAAATGTACTAATTGTGAGTGGCTTTGGAGAAAAGCATCTTTTAAAACGCCCCTAAATGCAAATGTGAATATAAATTTGGAAGCAGTGGTGTGTCGGTGTGTTTTATAGTGGAAATATGAAAATAATTTACCAATTTAGCACACCGTTTTTCATAGCGCGTCCACACAAACAGCGTGTGGTGTTGGAAGTCGATGTGATTGTTGTTTTGAAGATTGCTTTTCTTTCTCCCCTCGTAATCATCATCTTATAATGATACAAGGATGCTGAGGAACGCTCTCACATCCACACAAGTGGATTTTGAATAAATAATATCCTGTCTTTGGAAAGGTTTCCAAGAAAATTGCATTGCCAATAATTGTCAATGTAGGGTCAGTAGGGTGTCCATTTTCCTCCCACTGACAAAAATGACTTGTTTCCCCACAGTGTTTAATTTGACATTTTACATTTGCCAATAACAAATGTGTAATGAATGATGTCAATCCGTGGAGCTGTGGGACACACGGCAACACCGACCGCGGTGCCATCACGACCCAACGCCCGCCGTCCGATACAGACCACGGTGCCCCATGCGGAGGGGATGGCAGGGTGTCGATCGATGACATCCCGTCCAGAGGAGCAATCGTGATCGATTATCTGACCACCTCTATACACTGCTACGGGGGGGGGGAGTGATGCGGCCCGGCCCGATTGATTCTGGGCGCCGCCGCCTGTGGATAGAGAGCCAGGCCGGGCAGCACGGTCGATAGCACACGCCGCGCTGCCTCGCGGCAGCCATGATTGTTTTCACTCCTACTTTGGAGGAGAGAAGCCCTTTGGCACACGCTCACCGCGAGCCCATCACTGAGCAGGCAGAGGGGAAAGAGAGGGAAAGATACTGAAAAATACCCTCTTCAAGTTGCTCTCTCCTTTAAGTCGGTCTCTTGCCGTCTTCCTCCTCACCTGGCACCGGAAGAACAGGCAGAGGGGTGGTTGTGTGTGTGTGTGTGTGTGTGTGTGTGTGTGTGTGTGTTGTGTGTGTGTGTGTGTGTGTGTGTGGTGGGGGTGTGTGTGTGTGTGTGTGTGTGGTATCCGCCTGCTGACCAAATTCGCACTCTGCCTGCCG
>PIJE02004565.1:20830-23330 GCA_002895965.2 Coryphaenoides rupestris | reverse complement strand
AGAATTCTGAATGCTCGGCCAGTGGTTGAGCATAAAGCTATGAAGAGTCCACCAATAGAAACTACAAGTCTATGAGAATAGTAAACACCAGTAAGTAATATATTACAAACTCTATCGTATTTTACAAATTTCTTAAATTCCGAAGTCCTTTAAAATTGGGTTTTTTCATAAGAATAAATATTGCCTTTAACTACATACCTTTTGTGTAACCCATGATGTTAATAATTCGATACTTCCGGCATAGAGACTATAGTGAACCTCGGGGATATTCAAAGTAATGCGAAATGACTTTTAATTGTTAACTCGGGTCCCATGGACGATCGAATCTATAGTGTTTGACCTATTGTGATTCCATTCAAACCAACGACAAGCACTTAATTTAGGAAGCATCATCTGAACAATACTCTAACCCTCTGTAGCTATATTTACTTACTATGACTGATCTGTATATTTTTTGACAAAGACACTGTACATAACGCCAGCAAATCAACAAAGAATACAGATAATATGTATCGAAACAGCTATTAGCGCTTATTGCGCATCTACATAAGCCAAGCCAATTCTGTTGGTATCAACCAAATTCATCGCTACATGACCATCCATATCAAAAGGAAAACAATTAGGGAGGAAAGGTGATTGGTTCCTCTGGCCCTGGGCTTTATCCGACAAACTCATCCGTCCCTAAGACTCGAACGCAGACCTATTAAAAGACGAATCTATAGTTACACTTGTGTTCCTTCAGCCAACACAAGCGCTAACTATAATGGAAGGAGTCTCTGTATATACTGTATATATACTTACTGTCTGTAATTCAAACTGTTTCGAACGGACACATGACTAGTCTGTCAAAAGACAAAAAGGAGGTCTGGTTTGACATGGTAGACAACGCATGCACCACATACACACGTCTGGTGATAGGAGACGGCAAACTTGTGTCTTTAAAAATATGATTTCATGACCAAGGGATCCATAACCGCCTGTGTCCCCCCTCTCCCCACCCTCCCCTTCCCTCCCTCAGTATCAGTGAGAGTTTCCTGACGGTTAAAGGTGCCGCTGTGTTCCTGCCCAGAGGAAATGGCTCCTCGCTCTCTTCAGCCTCGCGCTTTTCCCAGCTGCGCAGCAAGACGAGTCTTGCCAGGTGGTTTCCAAGCTGTCCGCTTTAAAAGCAAATTCATCGCTCACGCCATCAGCAGCCGTAGAAGCTTACGCCCAGTGTGTGCGCCGTCGGGTTGCCTATACAACTTTCCAGGTGAGGACGTACTCTGTTAAGGATTCCAAGACTCAAATCCTCGATCCCCGCAATTCTGTCCGAACCACCGCCACCGGTCTGCCTGTACCTCCCGTGCATTCTGCTTTGCACCCAGCTGACTTCCCGAGAAATCACGAACGTTGAGTCGAAGTGCCAAATTGACGCCTGTTGGAAACACACCCTGATCTTTCAGAAACAAAATTGATTTCCACTAAAGAACCGTGGACCACGGCTAACATACACCAAGTCGAGTGGAATTAGGATGTTGAGCACTGAGGGACGCCGAAAACCGTTATCTTGAGAGATAACAAGATAAAGAGCCTGTATTACTTCAGGAGGCCAAATATTGCGAGTCAACTGCGTTTTACTACAGTGTTTTCTGAGCAGGTTGTACGGCAACCCTTATTGAGCATAGAGAGGTTTAGACCAAGTAATTCCAAAGAGATTGGCGGGTAAATTAGAAAACAGTAGTGTAAATGATTCTGAATTAAGTTTTTGATGACCCTATGGATTTTTATTTTTTAAGAAGTCTAGGACTAACGGTGGTAACATAGTCGCGCAAGAAACATTTGCCCAATCACTACCACGTGTTGGTCGTTGTGTTGATGGTGCTTGTGCGTGTGTTAGTGTTAACTTTAAACATCCAGATCGGCACAAAAAATAATCTGTGCCTAGCCATGTAAGTTCGAGTCGATTTTAGATGGTGCACTGTCTTTACACCCTGTTGCGGTAGCTCTTGGACCTTTTTCCCAATGAAGCCGCGCGTTGGGCTGTGTGCTAGTCACACACCAATTAATCCACACTTTCTGCTTACCTCCTCCTACCCCCTCTCTGTCTTGCCCGATCTTCTTGTAGATAGTATCTTATGGAGTGTGAGTGTGATTTATTTACACCGGCGCATTATTGATTGTAACACATCACACTCCAAAATGTTGAGAACCCGATGAGACCCTACATATGATTATAGCAAAATAAATAATAATAAATATGATCCTCTCAATAAACACTACTTGCGTGTGTTTCAGAGACACTTTGACTATCCTCCTGCATCTTTGCAAGACAACTTTTGTTTCGGCAACGACAGGCCACCATGTGCCCGTTAAAATTACATTCATTTAAAAAAAGTTAATCCCATTTGTTTTTAAGTACTTTAGAATAGCAGGATAGCACATACACACACATACACACACATGCACACACATACACATACACACACACACACACACACACACACACACACACACAGACACA
>PIJE02004565.1:10830-15830 GCA_002895965.2 Coryphaenoides rupestris | reverse complement strand
ACTCATTCTGGTTCTCTTAAATATCAAAATCTGAAAAGACACAACCAAGCTATCCTTGTGAGGCCATCCCTGAGTCCTCACAAGCTCGCATTCTGTTTCTCTCTGCAGATGAGTCTGGCCTCCAGCCAGTTAAAAGCCCCTTCCAAAAAAATGCCAAAAATGCTAAGACCGAGGGGCCGAGGGAGTTTAAGTTGGTGACGGACAAGGAGCGACAGTCTGTCAAATAAAACATAAAAAATGATGGCGCTCAAAGAAAATGTGACAATCTAGGGACCAATCAAAATGTTTTGTATCCATAATTGAATAACATAACGGTGAATGATTAACTGAAATTTGCACGGAAGGTGGAACGATTTTGACTTTTACCTGAGAACGACCCTTCCGATCCAAGTGAGTTTTGATGGGTCGATGTGGATCAGATGTGGATCAGATGTGGATCAGATGTGGATCTGATATGGATCAGATATGGATCAGCGGATCTGAGATGGATCAGATTCCGCTGCTGGTGGCAGGAACCCTGAAAAACACAGATGCTCTGCAGAAGTGCTTGTGCATCACGGACACTCTCTGTGTGTGTCTATGTGTTGAACATCTATGATTCCCAACCTGGCCTCCTCAACACCAGGAGTGGAGAGGATTGGAAAGTAACCGTGTGCATTTTCTCAAGTACTGTATTTAAGTACACATTTAAGGTACTTGTACTTTACTTCAGTATTTCTATTTTCTGCTACTTTATACTTCCATTACACACTCAGAGGCAAATATTGTACTTTTTACTCCACTACATTTATTTTGACAGCTTTAGTGACTTTAATCCACTTTGCAGATAAAAATTAACAAAACAAAATATAATCAATGAATACATTAGGATATTAAACCAATAAGGATTTATTGGTCCCCAGAGGGAAATTCACAATGTACCCAGCAGTATGTAAAGTACAGTATATGTAAAATATAAATACATTAAAATTAGCCTTCACATTTACCAGCAGCAACATTACAGTGATGAACACATCAATAATTAACATCAATAATTATAATCCAATACAGTGTAATCCGCTTATAGTGATCACGTTTGTCCGGGTCAAATTGATCACTATAAGCGGTTGATTACTATAACCGAGATTTTCTAATTTTCTTTATTTTTTATGCAGATTACCATCCAATTGACATTTGTATATATAATACATTAATACATGTATAAAGTAATGAAACGGACAGCTTTGCTATTTACTGGATTTTATTACAGCAAGTTAACTGAAAAATACTGTACAGTACGTACATTAACGTTACAGTACAGCTGTTTGAAACGCGATTCAAATAGCAAATTAAATGACAGCATTGCACTGTGTAGCTATAAATCAAATACACTACAGTAGGCTACTGTATATGAAAAAACTGTAGAACTTACAGTAGTTCCACATATAATTAGGCTATAATTTAAAGCTATAATAACTAAATTACCATAATTTATTAATTTCTCCCACATATGTTATGTATAAAAGGACCCAAAATGATCACTATAAGCGGACTGCTTGATCGCTATAAGCGAATTATTTAAACAGTGTTTGTATAGGAACGATTCTGTCCCAGGCTTTTTGATCCATATAAGCGGTTGATCACTATATCAGTGATCACTATAAGCGGATTACACTGTAATAATAATATGTATTTTGCTAAAATGGACCATTCTGCATAATGATTATTTTTACTTTTTGGCACTTTACATATATTTCCATGCTGATAACCTTTCGACTTTCACTTAAGTAACTTAAGTAAGTTCAATGCCAGACTTTTACTTGTACTTTAACAGTATTGAGTATTTCTTCAGTGCAGTTTTACTACTTTTACTTGAGTCAAATATCCAAGCGCTGCTTCAAGGTCAGGGTCAAGGTCAAGGTCATCTTTATTAGCCAGCAGAACACAAGATCACACCAACAACGCAGAAACAGTTCACACAAAACAAAACATAACATTACATAATACTACATTCCACCACTGGCTGATTCATTCATTCATTCATTCATTGATTGTGTGTCCTGGTTCCCCTCCTCCTCTTCCTCCTCCTCCTCCTCCTCCTCTTCCTCCTCCTCATCCGTCCGCCGTCTAGATGGGGAAGTTGGAAAACCGCAGCCTGAGCCTGAAGTACCCGGTGTGGCCGCGCTTCAACTCGTTCGGCGACGCGGAGATGGACGACAATCACCTCTCCATCGTGACGCTTGAGGAGAAGCCTTTCGTCATCGTGGAGGACGTGGAGCGGCTGACCGGCACCTGCATGAAGAACTCTGTACCCTGCAGGAAGCACATCAAGGAGTGAGTCCCTCCGGCTGCTTGGTCTCTCTCTGTGTGTGTGTGTGTGTGTGTGTGTGTGTGTGTGTGTGTGTGTGTGTGTGTGTGTGTGTGTGTGTGTGTGTGTGTGTGCATGTGCGTGTGTGTGAGTCTCTGTGTGTGCGTGTGCGTGTACATGCGTGTGTGTGCAGTATTAGGGTTGTTACAAATAGGAATAATAAATACATCCAAAGAAATACAATTTTCTATATATAATTATAATAATAAAATACATATATGTTTTTAATATAGGCCTTTACTAGGCCACCATTTGTATTTATATTGATACATACGGGAGGTGAATTCATATTTACATTATTAGAGCATTTTTGTGTGTGCCACAGCCTGCGGGTGAGGTCTGATCAGAGATGAAGTGAGTCATCATTCTATAGGGCACCGTGTATTCTCATTTACATTTAAATTTACATTTAGGGCATTTGTCAGACGCTTTTGTCCAAAGCGTCTTACAAAGAGTACATTTGTTGAAGGAGACAGCAATATATCACTGTGGTACATAAAGATAAGAATAGAGCAGGTTTCAAGCATTCATAGCTACAAGGCTAATAGAACGAGGTTCATAATGAGATATTGTGACAACCCTATCTTCTATACATTGATAATTGGCTCCTTCCCTGGTGGGGTCGGGGTTTACGTACTCATTTAGCGTAATTTATTCATCCCAGGTCAATGTTGATCTGATATTTTCATCGTGAGCATATTTGCAACGGACCATAATGAGACATGATGTATTCCATCACACCGTATATGTTCTGTGCATTGCACGACACGCTGGGCGGGCAGAACCGGCGAGCGGTGAACACAAGGAGGACGAGGGGGCCACCGTGGTGGTGGTGGTGGTGGTGGTCTCCCGGACCACCCATTTGAGTTAGCCCCCTGAAGAAAAAGACATCCATGCATGCAACGCGATGTGCAAACACACACACTCACACACACACACACACACACACGCAACAGTAATGATCTGTCATGCATGTGTACAGTATGTCCATTATACATAGATATATATAGACAGTATATACATACACATACAGTATGTACACCTAAAGCACATAGACACGGCTGATTGAGGAGGAGAGAGAGACATCCAACCTCACTGTGAACTAGGGCGAGGGCTAATACATCTCCGAGGAAGAAGACACACACTTGTACACACACACACACACACACACACACACACACACACACTGGCATGGCCACATGCCCGTTCTCTCCCAGGCCAGTGTGTTTGTGTTTGGGAGGGAGGGAGGGAGGGAGGCAGAGAGGGGGGAGAGAAGGAGGGAGGGAGAGAGAGAGGGAGGGGGAGAGAAGGAGGGAGGGAGGGAGGGAGGGGAGGAAGGGAGCTCATTTAAGTTGGTAGTTTTCGTGGTTGTGTTACTTTGCAGGGGTTCTGATGACTGGTAGGCGGGGGGGGTGAGTACCCGGGTTAAGTGGATCATTCTATATATTTTTTTTTTATGGGGCAAGCGATTCTCCCTCCCCGGCCCCACACACTCACTGCAGGCTCCGGCCTGTGGTCCCGTTTCCCCCCCCCCCCGTCTCCAGTCGAGGTGTTGTGTTTTCCAGGCCATGCATCTCGTAACATCACATGGTCTCTGGACCAGCCAGCCGTGATCTAGCTCCGCTTGTGTTCCAGAACAGGAAGCTAAAACTGCTCTGCCCTAGATCCTGCCTCCACCACCCGCCTATAAGCCCAACTCTCTCCAAACACAAGCAGGTCCCTCCGGTTATTTATGGATTCATCTATCCCTCCCTCCTACTCCTTTTCTTTGGTGAATCGTGATCACTGGTACCCGGCACGTTGTTAAAGGGGCCCTATCATACCAGCAGGTGTGAGTGTGATTGGCCATTACGAGCCGTGACTACAGTTGTCACTGGGACGAAGTGACATCACAAGCAGGAGTGTCCACCCAGACGTATGCTGACTAGAGATCCGTTGGTACACAGTTGGTACAGTCCACTGGGTAGTGCTGGTGGTCAGCCTACATCTAGGTGGACAACAACACTTGTGATGTCACTTTGTTGACTGGTTAAATAGGGCGCCTTTAACATGCAGCTTTAACAAACTCTCTCTCTGTCTTTGAAATGGTGCCGTGACATGAAACGGTCAATACTGTTGCTTTAGTATTACCGACACGTTCCTGTACTGTTGATGGTGGCCTTTTAGAATGATTTGCGCATGAAACTAAATGCAGCCACTCACCCTAATGTGTGGGGACATCTGGAGGAGTCTCCCCTCACCCAGAGAGCTGCCATTCATCTGACTGATGCACTGGAGTTGGTCTGAAGACTAATGTTCCCTCTTCAAGCTCTCTTCATCCCCATGAACCTCTCTCTCTCTCTCTCTCTCTCTCTCTCTCTCTCTCTCTCTCTCTCTCTCTCTCTCTCTCTCTATCTCTCTGTCTGTCTGTCTGTCTCTCTCTCTATCTCTCTGTCTGTCTGTCTCTCTCTCTCTCTCTATCTCTCTGTCTGTCTGTCTGTCTCTCTCTCTCTCTCTATCTCTCTGTGCACATATGTGAGCATGTGCGCAAGTGTGCATATGTGTGTGTGTGTGTGTGTGTGTGTGTGTGTGTGTGTGTGTGTGTGTGTGTGTGTGTGTGTGTGTCATAGTAGCTGCTGATGACAGATGTGTGTGATTACCGACAAGTCTCTGC
>PIJE02004565.1:0-10594 GCA_002895965.2 Coryphaenoides rupestris | reverse complement strand
CATGGTGTGTGCTGTGCTCTGTGCACCCTCATCCCGTATAGAAACACTGGTGGCTGCGTTTTATGGCGAGTTTACACAGCTTCAAACACAAGTGGTTATTATTATTATTATTATTATTATTATTATTATTATTATTATTATATATTATTATTATTATTATTATTATTACTATTATTATTATTATTACTATTATGATTATTATTGTTGTTGTCTGAGAAACGCTGGAAACATGAACACTGTTGAAAGGCAGAAAGAGGCGTTTAATGTTCCATCGCATGCGTGATTCTTTCTTTTTTATCTTTCAATTTGAAAGCCCTTTGTGACAGGGTGGGAAATAAAATACGGCAATTATTTTAATTCGATTGGGGGGAGAACTTGTTTCAAATCTTTCTTTTGGGGAGAAGAGTTTTAGTGTAGTGCATGTGTGTGTGTGTGTGTGTGTGTGTGTGTGTGTGTGTGTGTGTGTGTGTGTGTACATGGTTCTCCGCCACAGATGACAATATGATCGCTGATTGAGTGCTGTCTGTCAGAATACAGAGTATGAGCTATTAATTTTAATCGAGCAACATGTTCACAATTCACCCTTTCGAAGGTCACAAAGTCCTGGAAATAATTTGTTTTGTGGTCCGTTTGAAAAGCAAAATCAGCTGTAAACCATCCTTAATGAATATTGTGAATGATGATGCTTATGCATATAATGTTCTGTACATAGGGACATAGAATAACCACCCCCCCCCCCCCATCTTCCCCCCTCCCCTCCCCTCTGTTGTACCCGCAACTGTAGCAACGCTACGGAGGCTGGGGGCACGTACATAAAAAAGTGCTGCAAAGGTTTCTGCATTGACATCCTGAAGAAGATTGCCAAGTACGTGAAGTTCACCTATGACCTGTACCTGGTCACCAATGGCAAGCACGGCAAAAAGATCAACAACGTCTGGAACGGGATGGTGGGAGAGGTGAGGAGGGAGGGAGGGAGGGGAGGGAGGGAGGGAGGGGAGGGAGAGGTGAGGAGGGAGGGGAGGAGGAGAGGTGGGAGGAGGGAGGGAGGGAGGGAGAGGAGGAGAGGGGAGAGGGAGGAGAGAGAGGTGAGGAGAGGGAGGGGGAGAGGGAGAGGGAGGGGGAGGAGGGGGGAGGGAGGGAGGAG
Source organism: Coryphaenoides rupestris (assembly GCA_002895965.2). Taxonomy (NCBI): domain Eukaryota; kingdom Metazoa; phylum Chordata; class Actinopteri; order Gadiformes; family Macrouridae; genus Coryphaenoides; species Coryphaenoides rupestris. Next base: position 9,450 of record PIJE02004565.1, on the reverse strand, counting down.
GGAGAGGGAGGAGGGGAGGGGGAGAGGTGAGGAGGGAGGAGGGAGGGGGGGAGGGGAGAGGGAGGGAGGAGGGAGGGGGAGGGGAGGAGAGGGGTGAGGAGGGTGGGAGGGATGGAGAGGTGAGGAGGGCGGGAGGGAGGGATGGAGAGGTGAGGAGGGAGGGTGGTTGATAGAGGTGAGGATGGAGGGAGGGAGGATGGGAGAGGAGGTTGGAAGAGGGGGCAAAAGGAAAGGCCTTTTTATTTTAAGATCATAGTCGTTCAATAGTAGCTCCAAACCATTTGTCTAATAGAAAACCCTTACTTACCACTCTCTCTGTCTGTCTCTCTCACTGTCTCTCTCTTTCTCTGTCTCTCTCTCTCACTCCCACTCTCCGCTCTCTGTCTCTCTCTCGCTGTCTCTCTCTGTCTCTCTCCGTCTCTCTCTTCCTCTGTCTCTGTCTCTGTCTCTCTGTCTGTGTCCCTCTCTCTCTCTCTCTCTCTCTCTCTCTCCCAGGTGGTCTATAAGAAAGCTGCCATGGCCGTCGGTTCTCTGACGATCAATGAGGAGCGTTCTGAGGTCATCGATTTCTCCGTCCCGTTCGTGGAAACCGGGATCAGTGTCATGGTGTCCCGTAGCAATGGGACAGTGTCCCCTTCAGCCTTCCTTGGTAACCGTTGCTTTGCTTTACAGAGGTCCGGTTATATGTGTGTGTATGTGTCTATGTCTGAATCTGTGTGTGTGTGTGTGTGTGTGTGTGTGTGTGTTTGTATTTCACTGTGTATTTGAGGGGTGGCTGTGCATTCCTATATCCCGCATGTGAAAAGAAAAGAAACCTTTTGTCTTGTTTTTTTCCAGTTTCACAATTCTAACAATCAATACTCAATACTCCTCTCTGATTGGAGGGGATTTGGCAAGTCTTCTTGTGCTACTCACCTCTCTTGCTGCAGAGGAACAACTCAAATGCAGTGGTATACACACACACACACACACACACACACACACACACACACAACATGGACAAGACCACCATGCTAGTCCATCCACTGCGGTGTGGCACAGAGGGAGGCGCCCAGACCTTTGTAGGCCATTACCCTTGTTACTGGGAGAGGGGGCAATTATAAGGCCTTAACATTGAAAATGCCAAGATGGCTACCATCTCACACTCACACACACACACACACACACATGGCCTGCAGCCAGCAGCGCCTCCCATACATTAGAGGAGATCTGGTCTCTGCAGCAGCAGCTCTGTGGGCTGAGGAGGACAGGACTGCTGACACCAGGGCTCCACACACGCCCACTCCCGCTGTCAGAGGGAGTCTGCACGTGTGTGTGTGTGTGTGTGTGTGTGTGTGTGTGTGTGTGTGTGTGTGTGTGTGTGTGTGTGTGTGTGTGCTGTGTGTGTGTGTGTGTGTGTGAGTGTTGTGTGTCTGTGTGCGTGTGTGTGTATGGATGTATGTGCATGTGTCAGTTGATCACTCTGTGTGTGTGTGTGTGTGTGTGTGTGTGTGTGTGTGTGTGCGTGCGTGCGTGTGTGTGTGTGTTAGAGCTGATTCCGTCGAATGCAGTGACTCTCAAACTTTTTTTTTGTTGCCCCCCCCCCCCCCAACACACACACACACACACACACAGACACACACACTTCTTCCCTTGGTCAACGTAATTGCATTTCAGGGTTCTCCTTGTAGGAGGCAATATATTGGGTTGGCGGGTTGGGGGTGGGGGTGGGGGCTAAGTATAGTATGACATCAAGAGGCAAAAATATATCAAAAGCTCCACCCACTAATAATAATGCCGCGTATGGAGGTAAACTAGACTCCGGTTCCAATGTCTTGGGAGTTTTTTCCCCATTTCTGGCATCCATCACCCAGGAGACTATATGCTACAAGCGACCATGCTATAACGCCATGGCTACAACGAGCCATGCTACGTAACGGCCATGCTACAACGCCATGCTGACAACGCCATGCAATCAAGCCATGCTACAACGCCATGCTACAGACGCCCATTCTACAACGGCCATGCCTACAACGCCATGCCAATTACAGCCATCGCACTAACGCCATGCTACAACGCGCATGGCTACAACGCCATGCATACAGCCATGCTAAGACGCATGCTAACGCCATGCTACATACGCCATGCTTACAACGCCATGCTATTAAGCGCCATGCTATAAACGCCCCTATAAGCCTGCTATACAGCCATTTGCTATACAGCCATGCTAAACAGCCATGCTATAACGCCATGCTAAAACAGCCATGCTATAACGCCATGCTACAACGCCATGCTATAACGCCATGCTACAACGCCATGCTACAACGCCATGCTACAACGCCATGCTATAACGCCATGCTACAACGCCATGCTACAACGCCATGCTATAACGCCATGCTATAACGCCAAGCGCGTTGAAGCGTGAACACTAACCAACTCATCTCGTCGTCTATGCAGTTTGTTTTTCCCTTCTTTCTTTCAATCGTCCGTCGATTCCAATGTTAGTGAGAGAGAAAGAGAGAGAACATGGGAATGATTTCGGGGAGGGGAGAGGCTGAGCACATGTGAACATCTCTTAGCGTGTGCGTTTGACTGATCCCTTCCTCGTGTCTCTCATGTTTCCTCCAGAGCCGTTCAGTGCGTCCGTGTGGGTGATGATGTTTGTGATGCTGCTTCTGGTTACGGCCATGGCCGTGTTCATGTTTGAATACATCAGTCCGTTGGGCTTCAACCGGAACCTGGCACAGGGCAGAGGTAACGTCCAAGACACACACACACACCACTCAGCACACACATACAGTACATGCACACTCTCTCGCTCTCCTCTCTCTCTCACATACACACATCAACATCACTTAACTCTTTATACGCTGTGGCAGGGCCGGCCTTGCAAAGACAGTGCAGCGGGGGGACCAATCGGAATGAGACCAGCGGTTGCGGAATAACACAACAACGTAGACATTTCATTCAACATCAACGATGGGGAAGGGGAGGGGAACAAAAGGCAACTTAAACTGGTCTTCCTTTAGTCCATGAACAACAGCCTGATTGCCCACTCCCAATATAATATCCACAAATCACTAAAAGTTCCAAAAACCGTTTACCCTGAGACTGGCCCAGTGGACCGTCCTGGTCTCCACTGTCCTCTCACCAAGCCAGTCTGCCTGGCCTTTATACTCTGCTCAGCTTATATTTGGTTCTTAATTGGCCCTTAATTGGCCACACCTGGGCAGAGGCAATGAGAGACCCCGGTTGGGGGCGGAGTTTCCTTGATGCTACCAGGGTGCAGTACCACACATTGCCTCTGCAGCCATGTGGGGCATGGATCAGGGATCAGGCCCTTACAATGCTTTCTATCGATATTTCGCCGACACCATCCATGTATGTCCAGCCAGACGGGGATCGACTATAACTTTCTCAAACTGTGCAGCAACATGCTCCCTACAGGCACATACAAGCACCTTTGTTTAGTTTGGTCTCATGTCATCTCTGAAAACACAATCCCTCCCTCCATCCCTCGCTCCCTCCCTCGCTCCCTCCTTCCTTCTTTCCACCCCCCCTCCCTCCCTCCCTCCTTCCTCCCCCTCCCTCCCCCTCCTCCTCTCTCCCTCCCTCCCCTCTCTCACCCTCCCTCCCTCCCTCCCTGCCTCCCTTCTCTCTCCTCCCTCCCTCCCTCCCGCCTTCTCTCCCTCCATCTCCCCCTCCCTCCTCCTTCTCTCCCTCCCTCCCTCCCCTCCCGCCTTCTCTCCCTCCATCCCTCCCCTCCCTCCTTCTCTCCCTCCATCCCTCCCTCCCTCCCGCCTTCTCTCCCTCCATCCCTCCCTCCCTCCCGCCTTCTCTCCCTCCATCCCTCCCTCCCTCCCCTTCCTCCCTCTCCTCCCTCCCTCCCCTTCTCTCCCTCCATCCTCCTCTCCCCTCTCTCCCTCCATCCTCCTCCCTCCCACCTTCTCTCCCTCCATCCCTCCCTTCTCTCCCTCCTCCTCCTCCTCCCTCTCCTCCTCTCCCTCCCTCCCTCCCTCTAACAGACCCCCATGGCCCGTCCTTCACCATGGGCAAGGCGGTGTGGCTGCTGTGGGGTCTGGTGTTCAACAACTCGGTGCCGGTGCAGAACCCCAAGGGCACCACCAGTAAGTTCATCGTGTCGGTGTGGGCCTTCTTCGCCGTCATCTTCCTGGCCTCGTACACCGCCAACCTGGCCGCCTTCATGATCCAGGAGGAGTTCGTGGACCAGGTCACCGGCCTTTCCGACAACAAGGTAACGCAGAGCCGAGCGGGGGGCGACGGGATTGGTTGATCGCTCCGGGGGGGGGAAACTCCGAACCTGAAACCTCTATGGGGAGCGCGGCACCACTCCCCAATTGGAAGAACCAGGGTGGTGTGTGTGTTCTATTCTGCTTTAGTAATAGTATTAACGCTGGGGTTATTATGTTAAAGGTAAAGGCTCGGGGAACTCAATGGCAAGAGGTGGATCTCTTGGGTTCTGAACCTGGTTGACTATTCTCTCCGGGAGGTACACAATATTATATATAGTTAGTGTGGGGATCGATGTTAAAAAAAATTTCATTAATTAATTAGAAGGCTTTGTAATTAATTAACTCGAAATTAATCGCAATTTTAACTCGGCATATTCAATATTTGACACGAGAAGCCACTATGTTTCAATTCAAATTGGATTTGCGTATACGAGTGAATCAATGAATATAGATCATTACACTATTACTATACACATACATTTAGAGAAAACAGACATTTATTACATAGACACATACATAGAGAGCATCACTAGGATATACATAGACAGATACATTAAACGTAACATATAATGTAATTACATAGAATACTTAACATAGACATGATCAATACGTAATATTTTACGTAGCATAAGAACAAATATACATGATATACATACGTTATAAGCAGCTAAATCCTGTTTATTTTATCAGCCAACGACATGCAGCTTAGATTAAACACTGACCTAACTATGTCACTACTCCCCTCTACTGGTACATAACGACAACGTAAGTGCCAATCTCTCCTAATGGAAAATAAGGTTCAATCCCTAAGGGTCTTCCCGACTGCGTCTGTGCTAAGCTTATGGGCTTTTGTGTGCTGCGTCATCAGCACGATGATGCGACCGCGCTATGATCGCGTTATGCCTTGAATTCGTCCTCTGAGGAAACGTTCCGTGTGTGTTGTGGAGTGAACAAATAGGAAGTGCGGATTAAAGATGCGAGAATTAGTGTTTAATGGAGTTTCCGTAAATTAAATGTAATAGCCGAAATTAACGCGTTAGAAAGTCCACCAGCCCTAATAGTATTATTATATGTCTAATATACTAGGACTTACAAAGCGACGAGTCAGGGAAAGACAAACAGGGTCAAAGGTCACCAATGAGAAACCATGCATGGTCGCTAACAGGCAGTTAAACCGCGTGAGCGACTGGTATGTCGCGGAGGGGTCGCTGTGGCGTTGGGACAGGAACGTCCGAAGTTTGGCCCAGCAGGTGGGGCAGGCGCTCGGTGAAGTGCGGGGGGGGATCGGTACAAGGGCTGATGTGGTCCCGGCGACATAGTCTATTCCACCTCGATATCGCACGCATGCATGCTTCCCTTGCAGCCTCACCGGAGTTGCTGTTTGTTTTTGTTTTGTTTTTTTTCTTTAATTCCGATTCGCGTTGTCTCTTGTCGGACTGTGTCGTGTTCGTCTGTTGTTCGCGGTTGGTCGGTGGCGCCTCTTCAACTGCCCCGCCCGGATCCTTTGGGAGGGAACTCAAGTTTCCCAGTCAGGTATTCGCGTGTGGGAGAATCAGCCGCCACGCCTGCACGTGTGCGCGTTTCCGGCGTTTCTGCACGCCGGGACGTTTGCTCGCAGAGCCATCTGGGTTCATTGGGGTCACGAAGGCAGCATGCCCCCCGCTCCCCGCCGAACGCCAACCCACCCAACCCCCCCCGAACACCCACCCGCCCCTCGGACCACCACTCCCACCCCCCACCCCGGGCGTACGTGTTCGGTGTCTTGATGGAGTCTTAACGTCGTCTCACGTCTGCATGTCTTTTGGAATTGCCGCACCTCTCTTCATGCCTGCTCTGCTAAATGCTCCAAATCTCTCCGTTCTCCTGTCCATCTGCTCTGACTAGTTACCGCCGTGGTGGCGTCTCTGCGTCTGCTCTGCATGATGTCTGTACTCTCACTCTCTGTCTCCTTTCTCTGTACTTCTCTCTCACCGTCTCATCTCATCTCTCTCTCTCGTCTCGTCTCTGTCTCCATCTCGTGCTGTCTGCGTCTCTCTCTCTGCTCTCTTGCGTTTCTCTCTCTTCTCATCTCTCTCTACTACTTGTCGTTTCTACCTCTTCTTGCCTTATTCTCTCTGACCTCCTCTGATTACTTATAACTCATGTTCTCTGTCTGGTCTCGTCTGTTTCTGTCTGTTCTTGTCTGTGTCTTTCTTCCTCTCTGTCTTGTTGTTCATTGTCCATTTCTAACCAAATGCTTCTGTTCTCCCAAGCTGTCTCGCTGTTGTTGGTATAGTTCTTCTTCTTTCTTCATTCCTCTTCTCTTCTTCTTCTCTTTTTATTTTATGCGTTGCGTATCTTATTTCATCAACCACAAGGACGAGCAGGCACTTTTGAGCCCACACCTGTCGACTGATGTCCTGGACGGTACGGCCGGACAGACAGACAGCCAGGATGAGCTTGACTGTGTGTGGGAAGAGAAGGAGAGAGGAGAGCAGATCGAGGAGAGCAGAGGAGAGTAAGAGGAAAGGAGAGCGTGGCCCAAGAGAACGGCGATCTGGCCAACCCACTAAGCCCCCGTGATGCCAGATGGTAAATATCTAGTGGTGGGAACCCACCATGGAGGGGAGTGTTGTCTGATAAAGGGCCCGGCTTGCACACACACACACCCACACGACACAACAACACGACATCACACAACGTCACACACACGACGAACAACACACACACACACACCACAACACACCACCACACACACACACACACACACAACACCACACACACACATTCCTACAATCGTCTCGCCTCGTTCTTGTTCTCTCTCTCTCGTCTTCCCTCTAACTCAACCCTATAAGAAACTCTTCATTCTCTCTTCTCCCCAGCTCTCGGTCGCTCTCTCTCTCTCTCTCTTCTCTCTCTCTCTCTGCCTCCTCTACCACCTACTTACCTGTATGGAACTACCGTAACAAATGCGGATTGGTGAAGCCTTGCGCTGAGGGCCGCGATGTTTGTTTTACAGCTACAGCTGCCTACGAGTGACGTGTTGCAGTCGACTTACCAAGCCCTTCTAAAGCTCTAATCTCACAGATTGCCCAAAACACTGCATCGCACTGCTATCAAAGTTAGCATCTGAACACCAACACCAACACGCACAACACATGCACACACATGAACACACACACACACACAACCACACACGCACACAGCACACACACACACACACATTCTGCGGGTTACCCAATTATATTATGTTGCTTCAATGTGGTATTTTTCTCGACTTCAAACCAATCATAGTAATAGAATAGACGTAGAAGAGAGACGATAGATGATATGATCAATATATGAGAATGACAACATCAGGATACGAGTGGACGACAATGTGAAAGAGAGAGAAGGACGAATAGACAGACAGAGATGTAGATGATGATAGACGAAGAGATAGATAGACAGATGAGATAGTATGATTAGTATATATAGTAGTAGATAGATATAGACTAATATAGATAGATAGATAAAGATAGAGATAGATAGATAGATAGATGACGATAGGGATAATTAGAGAGGATTAAGATAGATAGATAATAGATAGATATATAAGAGTAAACAGAGCAGACAGACAGACAGCATGAGACAGACGGATAGGACAGATCAGCATGACGGCTAGGATAGATAAGATAGATAGGCAGAGATGAGATAGATGAGATAGATAGATACTAGATAGAAGGAGCGGCAGGGAACTCAGAGAGGATGATGAATGGACTGACTGAGCGGACGTGGAGAGAGTCAGCACTCCCTCTGAGGTCTTGACCGAGGGAAACACAAGGGCAGATGAGGACAGATGACGGGCATTGAGGCAGTAGGGGGGGGCGGGGTGGGGGGGAGCCTACACTGACACGCACACCACACGACACTATGCGCGGCGTGGCTAGGCCAGAGACAGAAGGGACGACGTGAGGACTGGGACAGCAGGAGGCCTTACGCATAGAGCCAGGCTGACAGAGGGAGCTGAGCAAGAGACGAGCAGAGAGAGAAGAGAGAGAAGAGAACAGGAGAGAGAAACAGGAGGAGAGAGAGAAGAGAGAGAGACGGAGAAGGAAAGAGAGACAAAGAGAGGAGAGAGAAAGGAGGAGAGGAGAGGGAGGGAGAGGAGGAGGAGAGAGAGAGAGAGAGAGAAGCAGAGAGAGTAGATGAGACCAGCGAGACAGAGAGGAAGAGACAGAGGAGACCAGAGAGTCACATGTTTTGATGCAATTCGCAGATGACGGAGGAAAACGCTGATGGCGGCATCCGCTTGCTCTCTGCACAACACACACGACACACACACACACACCACACACACAGCCACACACACACACTACACACCACACAGCACAACATTGCAGCACATGGACACACAAACACAGCACCACGCGATGCTATTAAGGTTTATAATATGAGGGCACCACATTCCCCGTGCCTGATAGCGTTATTGTTTGGGCACACTACATGTACACCATACAAACAATCCACTCTATATGATATGTTAATAAGATGATTGTTATCGTTTATATTATTATGGTGATAAACTATGTAATTATTCAGTAGACAAATCATTAACAATTCAGGGAAGTCTCTCAGGAAGCCAGTACAGTGATCAGACAGAATGTTTGCACAACAACACACCACACACAACACACGAACACAGCACATGCATAGCAGACGCACACACGCACACACACACACACGACCAAACACACACACACACACACACCACACACACACACACACATGCATTACAGTCAGTCAGTCACGGGACTTCCTCACGAGCATCCTTATGCAAGACACCACACATCACCGTCACATGACGCGCTCAATAAGATGAACACAATTCGCAAACACACACACACCAGCCGACACAGACACACACGCTCGGTGAGTTGAGTACATAGCATGAGAGGGCAGAGAAGAGAACGGAGATTGAGAGAGAGAGAGAGAGAGCGGGGTTTTCTTTGGGGTGGAGGACCACAGCCTCCGAAATATCAGCCCAACAGCCCACGGAAGAAGGGCGCGGTTGGCCGAGGGACGGTTAGCGGTCAGCCGCGCTCCCGGCGGAGAACCGGAATACGCCGAATAGCAATTGTTAGCAGAACGTTTGGAAGAAACGTGAAAGGCAAAAGCGACGATATTAGTCTGCATTTAGCGCATTATTATGTAGAATCCTGATCTCGGTTCTCCCGGAATCGGCCGAAAACAGAGAGAT
>PIJE02004564.1:8943-24841 GCA_002895965.2 Coryphaenoides rupestris | reverse complement strand
CGGACAACACAGCTCCCAGGGTCACGGGGGCGCCCAAACCCCCCCACCATGATAAGGTGGCGATTCTTTGGGGGGGTTAAGCAGATATAACTTAATTAATTAATAAACACTCATTAGCATAACATTTCTAACAAGCAAATAATACTGACTAAGACTTTATTGCTATGGTCGTAAAACAATGAGTTTAGCAGTCATGCATTTACACACATTGACACAGGGTTAGCACAGGTAGCGACGCTAGCGGTCAGTACTCTGCACGTGGAAGTTGAAAACCACAACGTGCGGGATCATGTAATTAAGGCAACACTAATGACACTGACGTTTGATCACTAAGCAATTCTAAACACAAATAATATGTATTAGTATGCAGGAGCAAAGAACACAGCTTGAACCAAAGGGACTTGCGCAGCAACGTTGCCATGGATACACTTATTATTACTTGGCTGCATTCTGCGGGCGCTACCATTAGCGAGCACATTATAGACAAGATGAACTGAACAGTTACTCTCATAGAAAACAATGACATACTAATATAGCATCTGATGCCAAATAATGCCCATATACTTGTATTTGTTAGATTGTGTCTGTATGTTTTTATTGTACTGTATTATTGCATTTCATTGGATTATTTGCTTTAACGTTGTTTTGGTCTCATGTGTTGTGTGTGGACCCCAGGAAGTATAGACAACAGCATTTCTAGACAATGGAGGTCCTTTAATAAACTAATCATTGTGTTGTACCAGGCTACATATTAGAGTTAAAAACACTAACTCTAGCACTAAGAGCAGGCGGCAACAACAAGTACTATTGAATGCAACAATCGACCTTTTCCGAAACAAACAACCAAAAACTATGTTAATTGGTTTCTTTTAACATGATTTCAGCCTCCCTCCATTATGAGACAATACAATGGGTCTTTAATGACAGGACCATTGGTGCATGCAGACAATTGCCTGAACTGATAAGAATAGTTTTGTGGAAATGTTTGTCAGCGTGTCTGTGTGGCCTTGTCTGCATCATGGCTCAGTTCCCCGTGAGCAGCGAGTATAAAGACATGGAATGGTAGGAAAAGAAGAAAAGCCTGAAGTAAAAGACAGAGTAAGAGAGACAGAATGGAGGAAGAGGAGGCGTGGTGTGAGACTGGGGGCTATCAAGGGAGGGCTGTTGATGACTAACTTGAGAACTAGTGTCTGGTAATAGTGCTCAACACTCATTTGTCTCCACATATGGAAGTGAAATGGAAAGATATCTTGCGTGGCTTTAAAGCTTAGATGATCTTGGGGAACATTAAACTGCTCCTTATTATCGCCGGAACCCTGATAAATCGAACAAAGAACAAGATAAACGAGCGTGAGGCAGAGGAGAGAAAGGGAATGTTTATGGCAAACTACAGCGGGGAGAAAAGCACACACAGCGAAATTGCTTTCTAAGCTAGTCAAATATTCTCTTGTTCATTGGCAGAATGTTTTTTTATGTGAAGGGGGACAATGACGGTGCAATACTTTTTCATATGTCAATATTCCCAACGAAACAATCCAACACTGCTCACCCCCATCTCAACCAAGCATTCTAGCATTTCTAGCTGCGCCTAAATGTTCTATACACTAACTCAACGTATCTGTAAACCATTCATAATAACCATTCAGAATCTTCTATATAATGATGTAATATGTAATGTAACTCTCAAGATATATTTTGTGAATATGCTTTTCAATCTACATGAAATAAATAAAGTGGAATTTTGATAATATGACAACAAAAAGCCTGCCAGACACATTATCACACATCCCTGCAGCAATCAACGAATGAAAAAAAACCAAATTAGCACAGAGGGCAGATTGATCCCCTATTGATACTTGAAGGTCCACCAAGAGGGACTTTGTTTGACTGATTGCAGTTCCAGTGTGGATGCTGCTTTGTAGTTTGTCTTGGCTAAGTGCTAGGCCAGCGAGAGCACAAAACAAAACTCACTGTTGGGAATAGTCAGAGGACTATTTTTAGCCAGCCTCTTGTGGGGAAAAGCAGGCTGGCTGTGCTGTGTGCTGTTGCATGGCATGAGTCTTACACTGTGTAAGTGGTGGTGTGTGTGTGTGTGTGTGTGATGTACCTGTGTGTCTAGTGTTGTCTGTATGTGTCTGTGTGTGGTTTTCTTTCTTTCTTATTTGTGTATTTGTGCGTTTATACACACAACACCAATGTGTCCATGGTACTGTGTGTGTGTGTGTGTGTGTGTGTGTGTGTGTGTTGTGTGTGTGTGTGTGTGTGTGTGTGTGTGTGTGTGTTAGGTGTGTGGTATGTGAGGCTCTCTGTGAGTGTTTTCAGAGGCTATACAGTCAGGTGTGGGCTCGTAGAGGATTAGCGCAATTTATCTCCGTCGAACACACACTGACCTTTGACCACCTTCACACACAAGCTAATTGCTGGCTCTGCCACCTGTAGTCACTTTAAAGACGAGAAGTGTGTGTGTGTGTGTGCGTCATCTGAAACTTATATTTAGGTGTTTGCGTTGTTGACGTGTGTCTGGGTGTGTGCATGAAAACACAAGTGCACGTTTCATGACATCAGTCGTTTGTGCTCGCGGTTGATTACGCGTACGAGTGTGGCGGCTGGCGTTTTTTTAAGTGAGTGAGGGAACTGAGAGAACAGAAAAATACCGGCCAACTCTATAACAATTATCCCACTTAACCCCGGCCATGCCCGCCTCCCAGCCCTTCTCTGGAGGAGCAGCACTCCGCCATGCAGACCTAACGGTGTGCAGACCGTCACCTCCACCCTGCGCTCTGGATGGTTCACCCTCTCCTCTCTCACCTCCTCACCCGTCTCCCGTTTGACTCTCTCGTATACACCAACGCTAGCCTCACAAACCAGACTTTAGATTAGCATCTAAAGTCTGATGGCAGACGAGCTCTCTTCTGCTTCGAATTAGCTTCAGCCAATCATGTTCCTGGGGGCGAAACCACAACAAATGTAATATGGCTGACCAGCGATTGGAAGGGTAAAAAAAAGGTTGTAAAAAAGGTTGTATGTCTGACGATGCCTAGGCAGTGTGCAGCGCTTGCAAAACACTTCTATGGCACTATCACCACAGTGGTGCCACAACTCATCATAGTGGAGGTCTGACTAATACATTTGTTAAAATCGTCTTCTGAAACTTCCATCTTGCACCTCCAAAGACTTTCTCTCTGTGTCCGGACGAATAGCTCTGAGTCTGAATGCATAGCAGGAAACTCTGCGTAACTCCGCCCCCCTGGCACTAGCTGGTTTCTGGCCAGAAGTTTGTCTATAGCATTGTCCAACTTCTGGATCCCAGATTAACCCCAACCCCACATTGTTTATTTTTGTTTGGGTGTATAAAGCATGTGACTTTCTGATGACATTTGACATTCCCACAGTGTTCCTGGCCCGTACTTTACGGTTCCGATACCGGCTTCAGACATCATCACTATTCATAAAGTGGACGTGTCTGCTTTAATATTTATGCGAGAGAAATGCAAACTGGCGAGGCAATATTATTTAATAATCTCCTCCAGATGTTGTAAAACATTGTGGCACGATTAGCACACTCTGGCTGTAGCTAAACGTAATAATCCTTTTATGAAGCCGATACATCAGCCCTTCAGTATTACAGCGCATTAAAACCCATAGCTAGTGGCCAAACATATGCTTCATTTACATATGTAAATGAGTAATTGAGACGCCGGGAACATCGCAACGATGTAAGTCATCCCCGCACATTCTAATGTCCCACAATTATACCAAAAAAAGCACAGAGAGCAAACTATTATGGTACCCAGTTGATGGTAACCTTTAATGTGCTGTCCACAGGCATACTGTGGTCCTCCGCTGAGGTTCAAATGGTCACTTTCACTTCATTATTATTCCCCGCGGCCCACCAGCTGTGATTACTTTCTGTTTCCCGGGCAGCTTCTGGCCCTAGCTTAACGTCCACCCAAAAGGCCATCGTGTCGCGTCCATTTAGGACAAACATAACATTTTTGTTGTATCTTCCTAGCCAGCTAAATGTAGCTGCCTACTAGCACACCGTAGTGATGTGATGGTGAACATGTGTTCACCCTTAATTTAATTTGCTTTATTTTTCAACCTCAAATGGATTGCGCATTGTGCATGTAATTGCATATAAATTACATCAAATAAAACACATGCGAGCCAATTCAGCAGAGCTCAGACTTGCCTGCTGTGAGTCTTGACTTACTCTAGACTTGGTACTTTGAGACTCGAGTGTCTCGAGACTTGCCTGCAAAAAATCTGTCAGATTCTAAAGGCTATTATAAATAATCATTGCATTGTTTGTTTGAATCACCACTGCAGGATGCATATAGAGGAAACACGGCTCCCCTGAGTGGCGACGGTAGTTGCCCACGGACTCGAGGGGAAGTGCTGCTGTCCAGCAGCCTCCACAGTCCTCTGGATCACATGAGGTGGCCCACGGACACGCTGCCATGTGACCGGGGATCGCGTCTTTAATGCAGTTTGGCGCTGTTATTTCAGAAGCCCAGTTACCATTGCTAGACCCACTGGAACCCTCTGCGGTTTACAACGCTTTATAACAGAAATATTCAGCGTTATGGCCACAGACACCAAGGCTCATAGCAATGATTTGAGCCATCCAACCCACCTTAGTGCTTAGTGATCAAACTTCATACTTTTGGGAAACCAAACATTTCAATGCCGGTGATTGGAGTTTCTCTCTGTTCCACTACATTGCTTTTGGCTTTGTTGTTATTAAAAGAGAAACTAAACTGAACTATGCTGAATGGATTGAATGAAGGCAAATCCACGGTTCTGTGAATTGCGGACGAAGGAATTAAATGGAACCAATTTCATTTTATTTAAATAAAATGTCTTATTTCCAGACTAACATAATTATTCATTATCATCATATTCAAACTTGTGACATTGATTTTCAACTGGAAAAGTTTAGTGTTTGTTTTACTGCAGGTCTATAGCCTATCTCTTCAATAAGAATGATGCCTGTGCTTTTCCTTTCTTTTATAATTGATTTTGTATTGGTGACCAAAAAAGTGAACTTATGGCACCTGAAGTTAGGTTTGCAGGAGCAGGTTTACTTCTGCATTACTGACATATTCTGGATTCATTTGGCCATTCCCTTTGTCAGTTGCTTCCGTTTCCTGGGTCTACAGATCTCTGAAGACCTAGCATGGACCCACAACACGGGTCATGCTCAAGAAGGCATCATTATACCCTTTTTACACTTATTATTATTATTATACGCTGCTTGTTAATACTCATTATTTTATGATCTATTATGCTACTAATACCACTGTACTAGTCACTTTACTGTACTTATTATGTACTCACTTTTACTTATTGTTTATAATTTATTTTGAGAAGTGTCCTTCTAATCTTCTCAATTCAAAATAATAAACACAATTAAACAAACAATCTCCAAATGAATCGGCCAATTTTTTATGTAATTAATCACAAACAAAATTTGTTTTGGTTGTAATCTGCGACACTGATTGCAAATGTATCCCACTTTTACTATTAAGCTCTGCAATTTGATCTGGCAGGTTGCAAATATTCTGGCAGACAAGGGCTAATGCCTAAAACGGCCAGAGTAGGACTGCAAAGACCTGCGACCCACAGCCCTTACATAGCATTGAAAAGTCCTAACAATGATGAAACCAGTTACCGAAAATCCTAAACTTCGGGAGTCCACAGGAACCACGCGGCAGATTGTGGTGCTGGTCCCCCCCCCGGGGGGACAACATGACGACCGGACCCAAAACCCGGAAGGGTGGGTTCAGTCTGAAAACAGACCACGATCTAATGCACTCTTGCGTTGTCGGAGGCCATTTATCAAGGTCAACACACTGTGTCGAAGAAGGTGGAGTGGAGAGCACAGGAGAGTACACGCTGATGACCCGATCGTGTATCGCAGGGTGGGGGGATCCATGTTCATCACCTCATCAGCATGGCGAAACGAGGCCCAGGCTGCTACAGGTGGCGTGGGGCTAATGCTGAGTGCTCGGGCACGTAAGGCTCTTCGGAGGGTTCACCAGCTCACTGAGAGGGTCATTAGTGCAGATTTTGAGGGCAGCCCAATAACAACCGTCATAGTCGTGTACTCACCAACTAATTTGGCTCCGGATGAAGAGGTGGAGAAGTTCTATGGGGGCCTTAGAACGGCGGTCAGAGGTGTCCCGGCTCACAACTTCCTAGCCATTCTGGGAGACTTCAATGCGAGGCTCGGACCAGAGGATGCGCCATTCACGTTCCACAACACTACCAACCGCAACGGTGAACATCTTGCAGCCCTACTCTCGGAACATGAGCTACTGGCTGCAAACACCAGAGAGAGAATTCCAGAAGAGAATGGGTAAGAGATGGACCTTACGGGACCGGGCAACTGGTATGTTAAGACAACTGGACTACATACTGGTGAGGCGCAAATAAAGAAACTCAGTCCTGAACGCTGAACCTTACAGCTCAGTGGGCTCTGACCACCGAGTAGTCTCTATGAGGGTCCGACTGAGCCTGAGGGTCCCCAAGCCGTGCTCGAGGACCCGACATGACTGGAAGGCATTCTCAATAAGCCCCGACCTTCAGGCCAGATACACAGTAGAGGTGAGAAATCGCTTTCAGCTGCTGGGTGTGGTGGAAGGGCCTAGTGCAAAGTACGAGCGGTTCATCGCTGCGAACGTGGAGGCTACCAAGAAGTGTGTGCTGGTGATGGCGAAGATCAGAGCCTCCCCAAGGTCCAAGCATCCTGAGGTCGTGGGGGCGCGGGAAAAGCTGGAAGAAGCGCGCCAAAGCTACGATCGCGAGAGGACTGCAGAGAGTCGTGAGGTATTGAATGAGGCCAAACAGCTTCTCTTCAATATGTATGAGAACATCAAGGGGGAGGAGCTAATGGAGAAGGTGCAGAGAGTGGAGGAAGCACATGGCGAACAACAGTATGGGGAGTCGTGGAAGATCATAAATGAGATGAGTGGACGTAAAAAGATCTAAGGAGGGCTGGGTTGCAGGCAAAAGCCCGGAGGAGAGAGTGTCCTCCTGGTTTACTCACATCCTAGGCACCCACCCGACAGTGGATGGAGCAGAGGAGGAGATACCTGCAGTCCTTACGGATCTCAATATTGACGATGACCCCTTCACACCAGCTGAAATCCACCCTGAAGCAGGGGAAAAGTGCTGGGCCGGATGGCATACCCCCAGAGGTCCTTAGAAACTATGACTTTGACGACATCATCCTGGAGTTCTGCAACCTTGCTCTGATGGAAAACAGCCAGCCCGACATATGGTCTCTCTCTAACATCATCCCTGTGCCTAAATCCGGAGATCTCTCAAAGCCAGATAACTACCGTGGCATCAGTCTGATATGTATCACTGCAAAGCAACAGCGAGGAGTTTGACATCCTGGCGGGGGTGTTACAAGGGGACACCCTCGCCCCCTTCCTCTTCATCATAGTCCTGGACTACACACTAAGGCAGGCCATCAATGGACAGGAGCAGGATCTCGGCTTCACCATTACACCCAAGAGGTCAAGAAGATTCCCTGCTGTAGTCCTAACGGACTTGGACTATGCGGATGACATCAGCCTTCTATCTGATTGTGCGGACCAAGCTCAGGAGCTCTTGACCAGAGTGGAGACAGAGTGTGCCAAGGTTGGCCTAAGGCTAAATGCCAAGAAAGCGGAGGTCATGACCTACAACATCCTCCCGGACCATCCACCTCTAGTAACAACAGGAAGCACTGCTCTGAGGGAAGTCAATGACTTCAAATACCTGGGCTCATGGGTCAACTCAACAGAGCAAGACCTTAAAGTGAGGAAGGCACTGGCATGGAAGGCTCTGAACAGCATGGCCAGTGTGTGGAACTCCAACCTCCCTCGGCATATTAAGATCAGCTGCTTCCATGCGACTGTGGAGTCCGTTCTTCTTTATGGCTGTGAATGCTGGACCCTGAAGCCCCCCCTGCAGAAGTCTCTGGACGGGTGCTACACCAGAATGCTGCGTGTAGTACTGAACATCAACCCGACCGAGCACGTTAACAACAAGTGTCTACCAAGGTTAAGTGTGAAAATAGCAGCCAGAAGAATGAGGCTGGCCGGTCACTGCAAGAGGCACCCAGAGCTGCCAGCCAGCAAATTAGTGCTGTTTTGCTGCCAACACACGGCAATCGATCAAGAGGGCGTCCCACACAACATACGTGGACGTTCTAAAGAAGGATGTAGGGGCGGAAATAATGACGGAGGAACTTGCTGGATGCATGGAGGATTGGGGGAACTGGAGGACTACATAGTAGTCTGCAATTTGGTCCGGCAGGTTACAAATATTCAGCTATTTTCTGAAAGTGAGGAGCCAAAATGCCGTCTCTAACTCCTCCCAAGATGTTGGTACACCTACACACACACAGACCCACAGGAAGGTGTTAGGTTAGATTACATTCATTTTTACATTTGAGAACATATTTTATTAACAATGCTAGTGGGAGAGAGACAATTTAGCATAAAAACACAGCTTTAAAACACACCACGGCTAACTGTGTTACAAGGCAACGTGTAGGTTAGCCCTGCTGTCGACTGTGTTTATTACCAAACAGACCTGTGCTTCTCCAAGGGTGAACAGCTGTGCTTCCGGATGCCTCACTGCAGGCGCCTTGGTCAACACATGCACACACACACTACCACACATACACATGCATACACACAGAACAGACAGAACTCATACATACGCCCACACACAGAAAAACACAAGCTCCTGCAGAGAACACAGGCACCCATACCTGGGACAGTGAAGGCTTCACCTGGGCCAGCACTCCTAAATTAGCCCTTTTGACCTAATCTCCTCATGCTTATTAGCTCTCTCCCACTCTCAACTCTCCTTCTCCTCCTCTCAGCTCTCCTTGTATCTTCTCCTTCTCCTCTTTACTCCTCCTCTCTCCTCCTCATCTCTCCTCATCTCTCCCTCTCCTCTCTCCTCCTCCTCCTCTCTTTTCTTCTCTTTGCTCTTCGACACATTTTCTACCCACCTCCACAACACTATTACGGCTGAAATGTACTTTGGAAGTCAGCACTTATTTCGGTGGCAATAACACATCAACACAAATGCATACGCATTTCCCCCATATGCGCGTATCAGCTGTTTGGTGCGTATCTTGTTAGTTTAGATAGTGTTGTGTTTTGTTTTCAGCAGTCTAAACCTGGTCAGCGTGAGGTGGAACAAATGTGGCGGCTCTTTGAAAGACCCTCGCCCACACTAGAGATACACCTGCTCCTATTGTTGGCTGCCCTTGCATGCAATCTGATCACTGCATGGGGCAACCGCCGCCAAATCAGTCGCAAATAATGCTTATGCAGGCAGTAAACTGCAGCAAAGGGGCTTGTGGGCTTATTTTGTGTGTGTGTGTGGTGTGGTATGTGTGTGTGTGTGTGTGAGTGCCTGCACGCGTGTGTGTGTTTGTGTGTGTTAATTGACTTGGGCCACATTTCGAGACACTGCCCAAGATGAGATCTAGCAACCTGCTGATGTTTGACCTTTGCTGACTTCCCCTCTGATCAAAGCTCCATGGCTCCAACACACCGCTGTGGGTCCCGACCCCACCCACCCTGCCGCCCCCCACTTCTCCCCACTCAAGGTGGAGAACAAAACAACGACGGACACCAAGGAGGGACGGACAGAGAGAGGGAGAGATGGGCAGAAGAAAGCTCGACTCAAAGGAGGGCAGGTGGAGGAGGAGGATGAGGAGGAGGGCGGGGCCCGGGGCCGGGGGGACTGGAGGAAGAGGCCGTTGAGAGCTATGTCTCATGTTTGAATAGAACTCCAGATTCCCTGCAGATTGACTCAGCGAAAGGTCAGCTCTGGAGCCCACACATCCAGGCCCGGGGGGGTGTTAGTGGACAGGCCATCGAGGCGACGTCTACAAGGGACAGACAGGGCGACGGGGCGGATGTGAGGAGGGTCCGTGCGGATACGAATCGTGACTCCAATTAAGATTCGTCACCAGATAGGCAATGTCCTTTGTGTACTTATCTCTGTACTGTGTGTGTGTGTCTGTGTGTTTTTCATCACCACCGAGTGTTTGTTTTCATTAACCTCCCGGAAAAGGGTTCCGCTGGCATAAATTGCCACATCCGTAGTCCATCGAGGTCATCGCAATGATGGAGAGAATAAGGTCAGGTTGCCGCAGCAACGGAAGACCAAGGGAAACCATCAATGAGGCCAGATGATCAATTGTTAATTTTGGACGAGTGTGCATGCGCGTGTGGGTGTGTGTGTGGGTGTGTGTGTGTGTGTGTGTGTGTGCAAATCTGTGTGTGTGTGTCTGTGTGTGCATGCGTATGAGTGTGTATATGTGTGTGTGTGTGTGTGTGTGTGTGTGTGTGTGTGTGTGTGTGTGTGTGTGTGTATGTGTGTGTGTGTGTGTGTGTGGGGTATATGTGTGTATATGTGTGCGTGTGTGTGTCTATGTGTGTGTGTATCTGTGTGTGTGTGTGTGTGTGTGTGTGTGTGTGTGTGTGTGTGTGTGTGTGTGTGTGTGTGTGTGTGTGTGTGTGTGTGTGTGTGTGTCTATGTGTGTGCATGTGTGCGTGTGCATGTCAGTGTGTGTGTGTGTGTTTGTGTGCGTGTCAGTGTGTGTGTGTGTGTGTGTGTGCGTGTCAGTGTGTGTGGGCACGTCTGTCAGGGGAGATAGAGGACAGATGATCAATAGAGAGAGAGAGCAGTGTCAGTGCGTGTGTGTTCAAAAGGACAGCCAGCAACACCATTCCTTACCTGGCTCTCTCTCTGGTGGCTCTGCCTATTTCTGTCCTTATCTCTTTGTCTTTCCATGTCTCTCGCTCTTTCACTTTTTGCACACTCTGCCACTCGCTCCCGAGATGGGAGAGAGTAGGAGAGAGTGATAGAGTAGAGTGTGTCAGAGAGAGAGAGAGAGAGAGAGAGAGAGAGCCTCATATCGTGATAGAGACAAACAGTGGGTTCATCGTCTGCGTGCGGCACTCTGCCTAACAAGTGTTTTGAATGTGAACAACTTTGTTTACTTCTGGATGGTGGGTATTTGAAAAAGAAAAAAGAAAAATGTGACCATGATGATCAGTGAATATAAATTCACCCTCTCTTTAGATTCAGAGACTGTCTCTCAGAAAATAAATGTTCAATTATGCCTCTTCTCAGTCTTATTGATTCATGGAGAGATAATCACCATCAGGATGGAGCCTATTTTTTTCCAGATTACAATTATAGTTAATCTGCTTTGTTTGATTCAATATTCAAGAACTTTATAGATGCTCCCTTTCCCTTCGGAAGTGGCTTTGTTTTCCATGAGTAAATGTTAGCTGTTATTGACTTAACCTTCTGAGACGACCTTATACTCAACTTCACTTTCTTGCACTTGTTTTTCATTATTTGCCGTGGGTGGTGTATATCAGGGTGTCATGCCATGGAGTTAATCAAACACAGTGTACATCAAACACATTCTGGAGATGTGGACTTTCTGTGTGATGTGAGATTCAAACTCGCGACCTCTCTGGTTACTTGCCAGCCCGACCATCCATCAGCCTGCTCCCTTTTCTCATTTTCACATGTCATTTTAAAAGAACTATGCTTGGTTTCCCGTGACATCCTTGACATTAGATACAACGCTGATATTGCTGGTTCTTTGTTGAGCAAGCCATGCCTAATATTTCTCTAGATCCAAGGTTTAACTAAGATCAGGCTGTCTGTCTGATAATCTCCCTCTGTCACACCACCTTCAAGCCTGCAGTTGCTGACTCTCATTAGAGCTAGCGTGTGTGTGTGTGTGTGTGTGTGTGTGTGTGTGTGTGTGTGTGTGTGTGTGTGTGTGTGTGTGTGTCTGTGTGTACTTGTGTGTGTCAAGACCCAGTCAGCTCTCTGCAGAACCTCACATCCCTTCCTTTTCTAAATCTCTTCTTCTTTCTCTCTCTCTCCCCTCCCCCTGTCCTCTGTCCCCTCCTCCCTTGCTCACAGAGGTCGTTCTCTCCATTGTTCCCAAAGCGAGACTCGTCAGCCACAGAGATGTGATCTATTCTCTCTCTCTCCCTCTCTCTCACTCTCTCACTCTCTCTCTCTCTCTCTCTCTCTCTCTCTCTCTCTCTCTCTCTCTCTCTCTCTCTCTCTCTCTACCTTGTTGTATATAAAGACATTTTAAGATAGACATTTGTTTTAATCATCCATTTCCCAGGGCACTAGATTGTTACGTGTCTGAGAGACACCAACGGAAAATAGAGTCTGCGTACGTCACGGGGGAAAAAATGATTCATGGAAAAATAAGGAGAGGCGCTGTGGGAGCTAACACTGACCAACCTGGGCGTACCACGAGCGCACTGGAAATTAGCACACAAACGTGCACTGCAGACTTCTAACCAAGTGATTTGGTTAATTGAATTAGCGTTAGCACGAGATAAGTGCTGTGCTGGCTCTATGCTTAGACTGTAGCAGTAGACCAGAGTGGAAGCCAGGGCAGCGATGTAACTAATATATATACTGTATATACTGTATATATAAACATTTCTGTTATAATCATGGCTCCCTTATAAATGACTGTAAAGCCTGAATCCTGTCAAGGATGAAGAGAGTTTTCTCTCTGCCTGCTTTGAAGACATTCATTTCCTTGCATCTTCCGAGGAGCTTTCCCACTCGAAATCACACCTTGTTTCACAAAACACTTTCTGTCCTCATCCCTAAAGGTCAGACGATCATCCCGTCAACCCGCCTCGCTACGAAAAGAATCCTGTCATTCAGCCTCATAAAACGCGCACATACACACACACACACACACACACACACACACAGAAACAGACACCCCTGTAATCCATTTCCTTGCTCTGAACCCTTCATCCCTCAGGGTCGACTCTCACCTCCGCTGTGTTGCCCATTCACACTTGTGCTGTGAAATCACACGTTCTCTACAGAGGTAGTCCAGCACACCAAGACCAAGTCTCTCTCTCTCGCTCTTTCTTTATTAACATGGAGGACCTACATTGCCAAAGCACAAAAAGGTAAAATAATGAATTATATAAAAGCTAATGGTCAGGATAGGGTTAGGGTTGAGGGTTGAGTAGCATAGGGTTGAGTAACTATTTCCCGGCCTAGCCTCTGTCTGCCTGTCTGTCTGTCTCTCTCTCCTTTATCTGTCTGTCCATCTGCCCGTCTGTCTATATCTCATGCAATGCTGTGTCTGTGGACTGGTCACGTGGAAAATTGTATTCATCATCAACACGTTTATATACACCAACGTTCACTTTCCCTTCACAGAATACCCATGTGCCCTCTCCCCAGCTCACAGAAACACAAAACAATGCTCTGTAAGTAAGTAAGTGTTCTACATTACAATTGAGGAATGGCTATACAAAACCCTCTAATGGATAAAGCAGCAATATTCAATTCGGACTCATAACATTGAAAGCACTTGGATTTAATTAAAAGCCGGCGGGGATAATTTCACCCATTAACCGTGTCTCTTAATGGGTATCATTGTGCAAATACATTGTGTACAATACAGATACATCTGTGTGTGTGTGTGATGTGTGTGTGTGTGTGTGTGTGTGTGTGTGTGTGCGTGAAGGGATGTGTGTGTGTGTGTGTGTTGTGTTGTGTGTGCGTGAAGGGGTTGTGTGTGTGTGGCTGTGTGTGTGTGTGTGTGTGTGTGTGTGTGTGTGTGTGTGTGTGTGGTGTGTGTGTGTGTGTGTGGTGTGTGTGTGTGTGTGTGTGTGTGTGTGTGTGTGTGTATGTGTGTGTGTTTGTGTAGGGGTTCTGTCCCAAAGCCATCTCTGGATCTGTCAGGCATTGGCTGATTATGCCATAGTGTGTAATACACGTGTTGGTTCACTTTGGTTTGCCCATCAGTGTCACGTGTATAAAACCAGTGTACAAATACTGTCCTTAAGTAGATTTTTCAGGTATTTTACTTTCTACTCGTTACGTTTTCAAAACGGGACTCATTACTTTAGTTTTATTGCATTTGAGGGGAATTGTCTGGGTTTTTTACATCATTGCATCATGTGTTCCCAACATCAAGGGCGATCTCAACCTAAATGGATGGACAACAACACATAGAAGAGACGCTTGGTGCATCCATCCGCGTCAGAGGAACTCTGGCGTCATGTGACGTCAGACGTAACGAGACGAAACAGATTTAAAAATAAAATACGAGAGAGACACGTGACGTAACTAGCGAGAACTAAACATGATGAACAAGAAGCCGATGTTGCCGATGTTTTTTACACAAGTATCTATACTTCTACTGAAGTAAAGGATGTGTATACTTTTGCCACCTCTGCCAAAAACCCAGATGATGATGCTAGCGACCCTGTGCCACATCATGTGATCATGTGATAAGTTCCATGTGACATGTGATTTGTCATGTGACATGTGATTTGTCATGTGACATGGACGCAGGATCATTCACGCTGAAGTGAGGCTAAAGCGTGTTACTGACATAATTCCACTTCAGGATTATTCTTTGTTTTTACTAATGAAGAACATACAATATATTTCACATCACTGCACTAACTACAGGCACCTTGTCATTTTACAATTTCTACATTTGGTTTGTAAGATCGTAAACATTTCTATTCAACACCTAGCCTACCTTTCCCCATAAAGAGTAAAAACAATTCTAACATATAATTCTAACATAGAATTATATATAATCATGTATATACCTACACATGTCATGAATACTGGATACTTGTACTTCAAACGTGTCGTACTAACTATTAGTCAAAACAAACAAACAACTCTTACAGTATTATTAGCCAGGAGAGTCTAGAGTTTGCCGATTTCAGTTCTGCCTTAATTCCAGATTTCTGTACTCAAGAAAGCATTGATCAGGTTGAATCATAGAACTATCAAATAGTGCTGAGAAAACTCTCACTCCTCGAGAATCCTCAAAAGATCACATGAGCCTCAGACCCCATCGCTTCCCAGCCGCTGTAGCGATGTTGGAGCGATGGTGGAGTGATGGTGCAGCTCTGCAGTGGCATGCTATAAGGGAATAATGATCCGTGTCTGTGTAGGCCATTAGTGAGTAAGTGGTTGTGTTGGAGAACCTGTCTCCCTGACGTCTGCTGTCACTTTGATAAATATGCAGCAGGCATAGACTCCCTCATATGGAACAACTCTCTGCTACCAGGAGAATTATAGGGCGACCCTTTAGTTTATCATGTCCCAGCCATAGAATATATTAATTGCCTCATTTTTCCTGTAAGTAAATGATTAAGCTAAAAGCACCGTGCTTGTTAGCTTTGCTTTATTTATTGTGTATGTGTGTGTGTGGGTGTATGTGTGTGTGTGGTATGTGCATGTGTGTGTGTGTGTGTGTGTGTGTCTTTGATTATGCAAGTGAGTTGCTTTTGTCTGTGTTGCGCTGTGTGTGTGTGTGTGTGTTTAGTGTGTGTGTGTGCGTGTGTGTGTGTCTTTGATTATGCAAGTGAGTTGCTTTTGTCAGGGTTGCGCTGTGTGTGTGTTTGTGTGTCCACTTGCAGTGGGTAGTGTGCACACAAATGTCTACTTGTGTTTAGGCATGTGTGTCTGTGTGTGTGTGTGTGTGTGTGTGTGTGTGTGTGTGTGTGTGTGTGTGTGTGTGTGTGTGTGTGTGTGTGTGTGTGTGTGCGCGCGTGTGCGTGTATTGGGCCGTTAGACCTCAAACGCGGCCGTGTCATCACTTCAACGTCTTGAAAAGTGTGCACCTCAACATGTGGATCTTTCTTTCTTTCCCATTCATATCAAGAGGCAGACGATTCGTAAAGCAGGTGCAGACGTCACATCAATATGGAAAGCCATTGTATGGAAAGCCATTGGGGACAAACTGTCTGGGAAAGTAGTCCTTAACAAGACAAAATGGTCCATGAAACAAATAAATGCAAGATTATACCTGTAACACAAAAGAAATGGC
>PIJE02004563.1:0-16010 GCA_002895965.2 Coryphaenoides rupestris | reverse complement strand
TGTTAATGTAAATGTATTATAGGACTGTTGTTAATGTAAATGTATTATAGGACTGTTGTTAATATAAATGTATTATAGGACTGTTGTTAATGTAAATGTATTATAGGACTGTTGTTAATGTAAATGTATTATAGGACTGTTAATGTAAATGTATTATAGGACTGTTGTTAATGTAAATGTATTATAGGACTGTTGTTAATATAAATGTATTATAGGACTGTTGTTAATGTAAATGTATTATAGGACTGTTAATGTAAATGTATTATAGGACTGTTGTTAATGTAAATGTATTATAGGACTGTTAATGTAAATGTATTATAGGACTGTTGTTAATGTAAATGTATTATAGGACTGTTGTTAATATAAATGTATTATAGGACTGTTGTTAATGTAAATGTATTATAGGACTGTTGTTAATGTAAATGTATTATAGGACTGTTGTTAATGTAAATGTATTATAGGACTGTTGTTAATATAAATGTATTATAGGACTGTTGTTAATGTAAATGTATTATAGGACTGTTGTTAATGTAAATGTATTTAGGACTGTTTGTAATGTAAATGTTATTATAGGATGTTGTTAATGTAAATGTAATTATAGGACTGTTAATGTAAATGTATTATAGGACTGTTGTTAATGTAAATGTATTATAGGACTGTTGTTAATATAAATGTATTATAGGACTGTTGTTAATGTAAATGTATTATAGGACTGTTGTTAATGTAAATGTATTATAGGACTTGTTAATGTAAATGTATTATAGGACTGTTGTTAATGTAAATGTATTATAGGACTGTTGTTAATGTAAATGTATTATAGGACTGTTGTTAATGTAAATGTATTATAGGACTGTTGTTAATGTAAATGTATTATAGGACTGTTAATGTAAATGTATTATAGGACTGTTGTTAATGTAAATGTATTATAGGACTGTTGTTAATGTAAATGTATTATAGGACTGTTAATGTAAATGTATTATAGGACTGTTGTTAATATAAATGTATTATAGGACTGTTGTTAATGTAAATGTATTATAGGACTGTTGTTAATGTAAATGTATTATAGGACTTGTTAATGTAAATGTATTATAGGACTGTTGTTAATGTAAATGTATTATAGGACTGTTAATGTAAATGTATTATAGGACTGTTGTTAATATAAATGTATTATAGGACTGTTGTTAATGTAAATGTATTATAGGACTGTTGTTAATGTAAATGTATTATAGGACTTGTTAATGTAAATGTATTATAGGACTGTTGTTAATGTAAATGTATTATAGGACTGTTGTTAATGTAAATGTATTATAGGACTGTTGTTAATGTAAATGCCCGACGGTCCGGATTAAACAACGCAACGGGCCGTATGTGGCCCGCGGGCCGTGGTTTGCCCACCTCTGCCCTAAAACCTACCGGAACACTCCCTAGAACCCACTAGAACACTCCCTAAAACCTACCGGAACACTCCCTAGAACCCACTAGAACACTCCCTAAAACCTACCGGAACACTCCCTAGAACCCACTAGAACACTCCCTAAAACCTACCGGAACACTCCCTAGAACCCACTAGAACACTCCCTAAAACCTACCGGAACACTCCCTAGAACCCACTAGAACACTCCCTAAAACCTACCGGAACACTCCCTAGAACCCACTAGAACACTCCCTAAAACCTACCGGAACACTCCCTAGAACCCACTAGAACACTTACCCCAGAACCCACGAGAACACTCCCCCCAGAACCCACTAGGACACTCCCTAGAACCCACTAGAATCCTCCCTAGAACACCCACTAGAACCCAGTAGAACACTACCCATAGTACCCACTAAACCACATTGCCGAATGGGCTGCCCCAAGGAATTGTGGGACGCCACTATCTCCTTTCCTTTATGAAAGGAAAGGAGATAGTGTATCCTACACTAAAGAAGGTATGAAAAGAAGCATTGAAGCTCCTTTCCTTAGTGTATAGAGAATTCAAACAGCCCTTATCATGGCTGCCACTTCCGGGTCATTCACTCAGTAAGGAACTTCCTAAGCAAAAAAAGGCCCTTTGAATGCAGCCTTGTTCTGTTTGGATGCACAGAGTGACTGGAGAGCAGGGCACGGGGTAAAGCAGTTTACTATGGTGGTTAATTGGTTAGGCTCGTTAGGTGCGCACGACTACCGAGTAGCTAACAGGTTAGCTACTGCACACCCCTTGCTATTAGGTGTGTGCCTCTAACAAGTAGCTAATGGGATAGCTACCTGTTAGTGTGCACCCTATTAAGTAGTAATAGGCAGCTGGTAGTTAGTTAGGGTTTTATTTTAGTGTAAGTGGAAAGGGGGAGGAGGAGGTGAGGAATTCTGACACTACTGCTGTTGTTCTAGTGTTCTAGTGGGTTCTCTGTTCTGCTCCTTGTACGGTCACGTCCTGACTCCTGCTGTGACTGCAGCAGAGATAAGAGGCTGTGTTCTGTTAAATTTAGAGTCCTTATCAAACAGACTTTCTCCTCCTCTTGGACCTCCTCCTCATTCCCAGAGGAGAGGAGGTGCAGTTCATCTCCAGCTCATCAGGAGAATATTTTATATTTACTGTTCTCTCTGCAAGGAACATATCATCTATAGAAATATATCAACGCTGTCTCCAACACCTTCTCCAGACATATCAAGGTAGGCTACACTTTAATAAGTTAACATTTCCAATAGTTTTCTTCTAAGTACAAGCAACCAAATGAATCCTGTATAGAGAAACTCAACACTTTCTATTCAACTTGCTTCAAATAATTTATCTTAGTCGACAATAATATTTTTGAAGTGCTGGTGATTTAGATTTCCACACATACAACTTGTTTTGAACTATGTAAGGCTATTTTGAATGTATTTGTATGAATACTTCTGAACCATGTCTTCCTGGATGCTGTTCCCAGGAGGTTACATCAGCATGGGTGTAGCATTGCTCTTCCTCTCCCATCCTGTCCTCCTCCTCTTCATCATCCCTTCTTCATTAGAAGCCTCCTCCGTCACCAACAGCTCCGTCACCAACAGGACCAAGTGTGGAGGAAACACTGAATGTATGCCGGGACTCTTCCTCCCTGTTTGGCTTCCCCGTGACCCCCCACTGGGCGAGAAGCTAGCCAGGGCCACGATCTACTTCCTGGGCCTAATGTACATGTTTCTGGGGGTCTCTATCATCGCAGACCGCTTCATGGCGTCCATCGAGGTGATCACCTCCCAGGAGAGGCAGATAACCATCAGGAAAGCCAACGGGGAGAAGGTGGTCGCCACGGTACGTGTCTGGAATGAGACCGTCTCCAACCTCACCCTCATGGCTCTGGGCTCCTCGGCTCCAGAGATCCTCCTGTCGGTGGTGGAGGTGTGTGGGCACGACTTTGACGCAGGACAGCTAGGCCCCAACACCATTGTGGGAAGCGCTGCCTTCAACATGTTTGTGATCATCGGTCTCTGTGTGTTGGTCATCCCGGACGGGGAACACCGCAAGGTGAAGCACCTGAGGGTGTTCTTCGTGACCGCGGCCTGGAGCATCTTCGCCTACACCTGGCTCTACCTGATCTTGGCCGTCATCTCTCCCGGAATCGTGGATGTGTGGGAAGGTCTCCTCACTCTCTTCTTCTTTCCAGTCTGCGTTGGCTTTGCTTACGTAGCTGACCGCAGGCTGCTCTTCTACAAGTACATGCATAAGCGCTACAGAGCTGGCAAGCACAAAGGGGTGATCATTGAAACAGAAGGAGAGCCAGAACATCTGTCCAAGGCTGATGTGGAGATGGACGGACAGATGTTCATGACACCTAGAGAGGGGCTCCACGGGGAGATGGATGAAGCGGAGTGCAGAAGGGAGTTGGCACGGATCATGAAGGAGATGAAACTCCAACAGCCTGAGGAGGACACAGAGCAGCTGAAGAAACGGGCCAAGAACCAGCTTCTCAGCCAGGCTTTCCACCACCACCAAGCCTCCAGGAGAACGACAGAGGACAATCTGAAGCATCCCACTGAGCAGGCAAAGAGAGTTGTTTATCACAGCATCTCCTCCCAGGCTTCACTCAACCACCTCTCTTCCAAGATCTACTTTGAGCCCGAGAGCTACCAGTGTGTGGAGAGCTGTGGTTCGGTGGCGCTCCGTGTGGTGAGGCGTGGAGGCGACCTGGCCAGCACCGTCTCCGTGGACTTCCGTACCCAAGACGCCACGGCCCGCGCCGGCTCAGACTACCGGTTCACCGAAGGAACCGTCTGCTTCTACCCCGGAGAGACCGAGAAGCAGATCACCATCGACATCATCGATGATGACGTCTTTGAGGAGGAAGAACACTTCCTGGTTGACCTGAGCGCCGTGAGGGTGGCACGCGGCGGCTCAGAGCCCGAGGGGCCCGGCCCGGGCTTGCCGTGTTCCGCCCGGGTCACCATCGTGGACGACGACCACGCCGGGGTCTTCGGCTTCCGGGACCCCGTGGTCACGGTGAGCGAGAGCATCGGCGTGATGGAGGTGACGGTTGTCCGGATGCGTGGGGCCCGCGGCGCGGTGGCGCTGCCTTACCGGACCCTGGAGGGCACCGCCCGGGGCGGAGGGGAGGACTTTGAGGACACGCATGGAGTCCTAGAGTTTGAAAATGACCAGATTGTGTACGTTTATAAATAATCACTCATATACTACACTGTTAGTGGGGTTAGGGTGGGGTTAGGATTGTGGAGGTGGGGTTAGGATAGTGGGGTTAGGGTGGGGTTAGGGTGGTGGAGGTGGGGTTAGGGTGGTGGAGGTGGGGTTAGGATGGTGGAGGTGGGGTTAGGGTGGTGGAGGTGGGGTTAGGATGGTGGAGGTGGGGTTAGGGTGGTGGAGGTGGGGTTAGGATGGTGGAGGTGGGGTTAGGGTGGTGGAGGTGGGGTTAGGATGGTGGAGGTGGGGTTAGGGTGGTGGAGGTGGGGTGGTAGGTGGTGGGTTGGAGGTGGTGGGTGGGTAGGTGGTGGGTTAGGGTGGTGAGGTGGGTTAGTGGGGGGTTAGGGTGGTGGGTGGTTAGGTGTGGGGTTGGGTGGAGGTGGGGTTAGGTGGAGGTGGGGTTAGGGTGGTGGAGGTGGGGTTAGGGTGGTGGAGGTGGGGTTAGGATGGTGGAGGTGGGGTTAGGGTGGGGTTAGGGTGGTGTTCTTGTCTGCTAACTTCCACCTTGTATTTCAGCAAAACCATTCAGATCAACATTGTTGACGATGAAGAGTACGAGAAGAACAAGAACCTCTTCCTGGAGGTCGGGGAGCCACGCCTCCTGGAGATGAGTGGCAGGAAAGGTGCCCCTCCCCCCCACGACCCGTGACCCTTGACACTTGACCCTTGACCCCCCGTCCATACAGTAGTGTACTGGTACTGCAGCAGTCACCAGTGACGTGGTTTGAAACAATAACAATCAGAAACTAATGTTACTTCTAATCATAACCTTGTACACCTTAAAAAAGCTATGAAATATATATATATGTTATGTATATATGTGCACGTGTTGGAAGGTATATGTAACATATTTAAGTGTGTTTAACATGTTTTAACCTATATTTCACATATTTAAGTGTGTTTAACATGTTTTTACGTTTATTTCACATATTTAAGTGTGTTTAACATGTTTTAACCTATATTTCACATATTTAAGTGTGTTTAACATGTTTTTACGTTTATTTCACATATTTAAGTGTGTTTAACATGTTTTAACCTATATTTCACATATTTAAGTGTGTTTAACATGTTTTAACCTATATTTCACATATTTAAGTGTGTTTAACATGTTTTTACGTTTATTTCACATATTTAAGTGTGTTTAACATGTTTTAACCTATATTTCACATATTTAAGTGTGTTTAACATGTTTTAACCTATATTTCACATATTTAAGTGTGTTTAACATGTTTTAACCTATATTTCACATATTTAAGTGTGTTTAACATGTTTTAACCTATATTTCACATATTTAAGTGTGTTTAACATGTTTTTACGTTTATTTCACATATTTAAGTGTGTTTAACATGTTTTAACCTATATTTCACATATTTAAGTGTGTTTAACATGTTTTAACCTATATTTCACATATTTAAGTGTGTTTAACATGTTTTAACCTATATTTCACATATTTAAGTGTGTTTAACATGTTTTTACGTTTATTTCACATATTTAAGTGTGTTTAACATGTTTTAACCTATATTTCACATATTTAAGTGTGTTTAACATGTTTTAACCTATATTTCACATATTTAAGTGTGTTTAACATGTTTTAACCTATATTTCACATATTTAAGTGTGTTTAACATGTTTTAACCTATATTTCACATATTTAAGTGTGTTTAACATGTTTTTACGTTTATTTCACATATTTAAGTGTGTTTAACATGTTTTAACCTATATTTCACATATTTAAGTGTGTTTAACATGTTTTAACCTATATTTCACATATTTAAGTGTGTTTAACATGTTTTAACCTATATTTCACATATTTAAGTGTGTTTAACATGTTTTAACCTATATTTCACATATTTAAGTGTGTTTAACATGTTTTTACGTTTATTTCACATATTTAAGTGTGTTTAACATGTTTTTACGTTTATTTCACATATTTAAGTGTGTTTAACATGTTTTAACCTATATTTCACATATTTAAGTGTGTTTAACATGTTTTAACCTATATTTCACATATTTAAGTGTGTTTAACATGTTTTAACCTATATTTCACATATTTAAGTGTGTTTAACATGTTTTTACGTTTATTTCACATATTTAAGTGTGTTTAACATGTTTTAACCTATATTTCACATATTTAAGTGTGTTTAACATGTTTTAACCTATATTTCACATATTTAAGTGTGTTTAACATGTTTTAACCTATATTTCACATATTTAAGTGTGTTTAACATGTTTTAACCTATATTTCACATATTTAAGTGTGTTTAACATGTTTTAACCTATATTTCACATATTTAAGTGTGTTTAACATGTTTTTACGTTTATTTCACATATTTAAGTGTGTTTAACATGTTTTAACCTATATTTCACATATTTAAGTGTGTTTAACATGTTTTAACCTATATTTCACATATTTAAGTGTGTTTAACATGTTTTTACGTTTATTTCACATATTTAAGTGTGTTTAACATGTTTTAACCTATATTTCACATATTTAAGTGTGTTTAACATGTTTTAACCTATATTTCACATATTTAAGTGTGTTTAACATGTTTTAACCTATATTTCACATATTTAAGTGTGTTTAACATGTTTTTACGTTTATTTCACATATTTAAGTGTGTTTAACATGTTTTTACGTTTATTTCACATATTTAAGTGTGTTTAACATGTTTTAACTTCACATATTTAAGTGTGTTTAACTTTTATATTTCACATATTTAAGTGTGTTTAACATGTTTTAACCTATATTTCACATATTTAAGTGTGTTTAACATGTTTTTACGTTTATTTCACATATTTAAGTGTGTTTAACATGTTTTAACCTATATTTCACATATTTAAGTGTGTTTAACATGTTTTAACCTATATTTCACATATTTAAGTGTGTTTAACATGTTTTAACCTATATTTCACATATTTAAGTGTGTTTAACATGTTTTAACCTATATTTCACATATTTAAGTGTGTTTAACATGTTTTAACCTATATTTCACATATTTAAGTGTGTTTAACATGTTTTAACCTATATTTCACATATTTAAGTGTGTTTAACATGTTTTAACCTATATTTCACATATTTAAGTGTGTTTAACATGTTTTAACCTATATTTCACATATTTAAGTGTGTTTAACATGTTTTTACGTTTATTTCACATATTTAAGTGTGTTTAACATGTTTTAACCTATATTTCACATATTTAAGTGTGTTTAACATGTTTTAACCTATATTTCACATATTTAAGTGTGTTTAACATGTTTTAACCTATATTTCACATATTTAAGTGTGTTTAACATGTTTTAACCTATATTTCACATATTTAAGTGTGTTTAACATGTTTTAACCTATATTTCACATATTTAAGTGTGTTTAACATGTTTTAACCTATATTTCACATATTTAAGTGTGTTTAACATGTTTTTACGTTTATTTCACATATTTAAGTGTGTTTAACATGTTTTAACCTATATTTCACATATTTAAGTGTGTTTAACATGTTTTAACCTATATTTCACATATTTAAGTGTGTTTAACATGTTTTAACCTATATTTCACATATTTAAGTGTGTTTAACATGTTTTTACGTTTATTTCACATATTTAAGTGTGTTTAACATGTTTTAACCTATATTTCACATATTTAAGTGTGTTTAACATGTTTTAACCTATATTTCACATATTTAAGTGTGTTTAACATGTTTTAACCTATATTTCACATATTTAAGTGTGTTTAACATGTTTTAACCTATATTTCACATATTTAAGTGTGTTTAACATGTTTTTACGTTTATTTCACATATTTAAGTGTGTTTAACATGTTTTAACCTATATTTCACATATTTAAGTGTGTTTAACATGTTTTAACCTATATTTCACATATTTAAGTGTGTTTAACATGTTTTTACGTTTATTTCACATATTTAAGTGTGTTTAACATGTTTTAACCTATATTTCACATATTTAAGTGTGTTTAACATGTTTTTAACCTATATTTCACATATTTAAGTGTGTTTAACATGTTTTAACCTATATTTCACATATTTAAGTGTGTTTAACATGTTTTAACCTATATTTCACATATTTAAGTGTGTTTAACTTGTTTTAACCTATATTTCACATATTTAAGTGTGTTTAACATGTTTTAACCTATATTTCACATATTTAAGTGTGTTTAACATGTTTTAACCTATATTTCACATATTTAAGTGTGTTTAACATGTTTTAACCTATATTTCACATATTTAAGTGTGTTTAACATGTTTTAACCTATATTTCACATATTTAAGTGTGTTTAACATGTTTTAACCTATATTTCACATATTTAAGTGTGTTTAACATGTTTTAACCTATATTTCACATATTTAAGTGTGTTTAACATGTTTTAACGTTTATTTCACATATTTAAGTGTGTTTAACATGTTTTAACCTATATTTCACATATTTAAGTGTGTTTAACATGTTTTTACCTATATTTCACATATTTAAGTGTGTTTAACATGTTTTAACCTATATTTCACATATTTAAGTGTGTTTAACATGTTTTTACGTTTATTTCACATATTTAAGTGTGTTTAACATGTTTTAACCTATATTTCACATATTTAAGTGTGTTTAACATGTTTTAACCTATATTTCACATATTTAAGTGTGTTTAACATGTTTTTACGTTTATTTCACATATTTAAGTGTGTTTAACATGTTTTTACGTTTATTTCACATATTTAAGTGTGTTTAACATGTTTTAACCTATATTTCACATATTTAAGTGTGTTTAACATGTTTTAACCTATATTTCACATATTTAAGTGTGTTTAACATGTTTTAACCTATATTTCACATATTTAAGTGTGTTTAACATGTTTTAACGTTTATTTCACATATTTAAGTGTGTTTAACATGTTTTAACCTATATTTCACATATTTAAGTGTGTTTAACATGTTTTAACCTATATTTCACATATTTAAGTGTGTTTAACATGTTTTAACCTATATTTCACATATTTAAGTGTGTTTAACATGTTTTAACCTATATTTCACATATTTAAGTGTGTTTAACATGTTTTAACCTATATTTCACATATTTAAGTGTGTTTAACATGTTTTTACGTTTATTTCACATATTTAAGTGTGTTTAACATGTTTTTACGTTACCTATATTTCACATATTTAAGTGTGTTTAACATGTTTTTAGTTTATTTCACATATTTAAGTGTGTTTAACATGTTTTAACCTATATTTCACATATTTAAGTGTGTTTAACATGTTTTTAACGTTTATTTCACATATTTAAGTGTGTTTAACATGTTTTAACCTATATTTCACATATTTAAGTGTGTTTAACATGTTTTAACCTATATTTCACATATTTAAGTGTGTTTAACATGTTTTAACCTATATTTCACATATTTAAGTGTGTTTAACATGTTTTAACCTATATTTCACATATTTAAGTGTGTTTAACATGTTTTAACCTATATTTCACATATTTAAGTGTGTTTAACATGTTTTAACCTATATTTCACATATTTAAGTGTGTTTAACATGTTTTAACCTATATTTCACATATTTAAGTGTGTTTAACATGTTTTAACCTATATTTCACATATTTAAGTGTGTTTAACATGTTTTTACGTTTATTTCACATATTTAAGTGTGTTTAACATGTTTTAACCTATATTTCACATATTTAAGTGTGTTTAACATGTTTTAACCTATATTTCACATATTTAAGTGTGTTTAACATGTTTTAACCTATATTTCACATATTTAAGTGTGTTTAACATGTTTTAACCTATATTTCACATATTTAAGTGTGTTTAACATGTTTTAACCTATATTTCACATATTTAAGTGTGTTTAACATGTTTTAACCTATATTTCACATATTTAAGTGTGTTTAACATGTTTTAACCTATATTTCACATATTTAAGTGTGTTTAACATGTTTTAACCTATATTTCACATATTTAAGTGTGTTTAACATGTTTTAACCTATATTTCACATATTTAAGTGTGTTTAACATGTTTTAACCTATATTTCACATATTTAAGTGTGTTTAACATGTTTTAACCTATATTTCACATATTTAAGTGTGTTTAACATGTTTTAACCTATATTTCACATATTTAAGTGTGTTTAACATGTTTTAACCTATATTTCACATATTTAAGTGTGTTTAACATGTTTTAACCTATATTTCACATATTTAAGTGTGTTTAACATGTTTTAACCTATATTTCACATATTTAAGTGTGTTTAACATGTTTTTACGTTTATTTCACATATTTAAGTGTGTTTAACATGTTTTAACCTATATTTCACATATTTAAGTGTGTTTAACATGTTTTAACCATATTCAGAATCAGAATCAGAATCGCTTTATTCGCCAAGTAGTTTTCACATACGAGGAATTTGCTGTGGTTGTTGGTACATACAGACAACATAGGAGTAATAATAATAAGAATTAAAAAGCAAGTAGTGTAAAAACGACAATAAGCATAAATATAAAATAAAGTAGAGTAGTATGAATGGATATGTACAATACAGAATGATTTATGAATGATGATATACAATATATACAATGATGATATACAATGATATACAATGATGATATACAATTCAGAATGATTTATGAATGATGAGATATTTACAATACAGAATGGTGAGATATTTACAATACAGAATGATTTTTCAGAATATGGAACGGGTGTGGGTTGTGCGTTATTGTCATGTGTACTGTCTATGGAGGCGGGATGAGAGTCTGTGTCAGTGGGGGTCCCGGGCCTTGTTAATGAGGCTAACTGCAGATGGGAAGAAACTGTTTTTGTGGCGAGAGGTTTTGGTCCTGATGGACCGCAGCCTCCTGCCAGAGGGAAGTGTTTCAAACAGTTTGTGTCCGGGGTGAGAGGGGTCGGCCACAATCTTTCCCGCACGCCTCCGGGTCCTGGAGGCATACAGGTCCTGGAGAGATGGCAGATTGCAGCCAATCACCCTCTCTGCGGAGCGGATGATACGCTGCAGTCTGCCCTTGTCCTTGGCGGTGGCAGCAGCGTACCAGATGGTGATGGAGGAGGTGAGGATGGACTCGATGATGGGAGTGTAGAAGTGCACCATCATCGTCTTTGGCAGGTTGAACTTCTTCAACTGCCGCAGGAAGAACATCCTCTGCTGGGCTTTTTTTGTGATGGAGCTGATGTTCAGCTCCCACTTGAGGTCCTGGGAGATGATGGTTCCCAGGAAGCGGCAGGACTCCACAATGTCGACTGGAGAGTCTCTCAGGGTGATGGGGGTGAGTGGGGCTGGGTTCTTTCTGAAGTCTACAACTATCTCCACTGTCTTCACAGCGTTGAGCTCCAGGTTGTTCTGACTGCACCAAGTCGCCAGATGGTCGATCTCCCACCTGTAGGCGGACTCATCCCCACCAGAGATGAGTCCAATGATGGTGGTGTCATCCGCGAACTTCAGGAGCTTGACAGACTGGTGACTGGAGGAGCAGCTGTTGGTATACAGGGAGAAGAGCAGAGGGGAAAGAACACAGCCTTGGGGGGAACCGGTGCTGATGGTCCGGGAGTCAGAGATGTGTTTTCCCAGCCTCACGTGCTGCCTCCTGTCAGACAGGAAGTCTGTGATCCACCTGCAGGTAGAGTCAGGCACGCTCAGCTGGAGAAGCTTGTCATGTAGCAGAGATGGGATGATTGTGTTGAAAGCAGAGCTGAAATCCACAAGCAGGATCCTGGCATAGGTTCCTGTTGAGTCCAGGTGCTGGAGGATGAAGTGAAGGGCCAAGTTTACTGCATCGTCTACAGATCTGTTGGCTCTGTAGGCGAACTGCAGGGGGTCCAGGAGAGGGTCTGTGATGGATTTGAGGTGGGACAGCACAAGGCGCTCAAAAGACTTCATCACCACAGAGGTCAAGGCAACGGGTCTGTAATCATTAAGTCCTGTGGTCCTTGGCTTTTTGGGGACGGGGATGATGGTGGAGGACTTGAAGCAGTCGGGTACATGGCAAGTCTCCAGAGAAGTGTTAAAAATGTCTGTGAACACCGGGGACAGCTGATCAGCACAGTGCTTCAGGGTGGATGGGGAGACAGAGTCTGGCCCGGCTGCTTTGCGGGGATTCTGCCTCTTGAAGATCCTGTTTACATCTCTTTCCAGTAAGGACAGAGGTGTCGCTGAGGTGGGGGGGGAGGGGAGGGGGGGGCTCTGGGATGGGCAGCTGTGGGGAGGCCCAGGCTCCTGCTGTGCTGGGGGAGGTGGGGCTGGTGGACTGGAGCTGGTGGATGGTGTCACGGGGGATGGTGTCAGGACTGTCCCATTGTCTTTCAAAGCGACAGTAGAACTCATTCAGGTCGTTGGCCAGGCGTGAGTTATTCATGGAGTGGGGGGTTTTTGCTTTGTAGTTTGTGATCTGTCTGAGCCCCCTCCAGACAGAAGCAGAGTCATTGGCTGAGAACTGGTTTTGAAGTTTCTCTGAGTACAGTCGTTTAGCTACTCGCACCTCCTTGCTAAACCTGTACTTTGACTCTTTGAACAAAGCTCTGTCCCCACTCCTAAATGCATCTTCCTTCTCTGCCCTTGACTGTCTGAGTTTGGCTGTGAACCAGGGTTTGTCATTGTTATAACTCACCCTGGTGCATGATGGTACACAGCTATCTTCACAGAAGCTGATGTAGGCAGTCACAGCCTCTGTGTACTCGTCCAGATTGTTGGTAGCAGTCCTGAAAACATCCCAGTTAGTACAGTCCAAACACGCCTTGAGATTCTCCACAGCTTCACTGGTCCACTTCTTTGATGTCCTCACAGCAGGTTTAGAGAGCTTTAATTTCTGCCTGTATGCAGGAATCAGGTGGACCATGACGTGGTCGGAGTGTCCCAGTGCAGCTCGGGGGACGGCGTGATAAGCACTGCTTACTGTGGTGTAACAGTGATCCAGAATGTTCTCCTCTCTGGTCGGGCATTTAATAAACTGTCTGTATTTGGGGAGTTCATGGGTGAGATTTCCTTTGTTAAAGTCACCGAGGACAATAACTAAAGAGTCCGGGTTTGTCCGCTCCACACTCAGTATCTGTTCGGCGAGCATGCGCTGTGCCTCCTGCACGTCGGCTCGCGGTGGAATGTAAACACCGACCAGAATGAATGAGACGAACTCGCGGGGGGAATAAAAAGGTTTACAATTAATGAAAAAAGATTCCAGATCAGGAGAACAGTGTTGTAGGATCACTGTCACATCGTTACACCAGCCACTGTTAGTGTAGAAACACAAACCTCCGCCTTTCGTTTTGCCGGAGAGTTCTGTGTCACGGTCCGCTCTGACGAGTTGGAAGCCTGCCAGCTGCAGCGCAGAGTCCGGAATCGATCCACACAGCCACGTCTCCGTGAAGCACAAAACAGAAGATGAAGAAAAGTCTCTGTTTCTCCCCAACAGTAGCTGAAGTTCATCCAGTTTGTTTCCCAGTGAACGCACGTTAGAGAGAAATATTCCAGGTAACGCTGTGCGATGTCCGCGTCGGCGGAGGCGCACGAGCGCACCAGCGCGTTTCCCTCTCCTCCGGCGTTTCGCTGCATGTACAAAGGTGAGCACACCTTTGACCAGAATGTCCAGTAATTCCACAGATGTGGCGATGAAAGTGGGAAATAAATCCGCAGGGGTTGTAGCCCTGATGTTTATGAGCTCTTCTCTGGTGTACGAGCTCCCGGAATTATCACAAAAAACTGGTTTAACAAACAAAACAAGACAAAACAACGCGCACCAACGCACCGAGGCGGCCGTCCATGGCGCCATCTTACAAACTATATTTCACATATTTAAGTGTGTTTAATTTAAGTGTGTTTAACATGTTTTTACGTTTATTTCACATATTTAAGTGTGTTTAACATGTTTTAACCTATATTTCACATATTTAAGTGTGTTTAACATGTTTTAACCTATATTTCACATATTTAAGTGTGTTTAACATGTTTTAACCTATATTTCACATATTTAAGTGTGTTTAACATGTTTTAACCTATATTTCACATATTTAAGTGTGTTTAACATGTTTTAACCTATATTTCACATATTTAAGTGTGTTTAACATGTTTTAACCTATATTTCACATATTTAAGTGTGTTTAACATGTTTTAACCTATATTTCACATATTTAAGTGTGTTTAACATGTTTTTACGTTTATTTCACATATTTAAGTGTGTTTAACATGTTTTAACCTATATTTCACATATTTAAGTGTGTTTAACATGTTTTTACGTTTATTTCACATATTTAAGTGTGTTTAACATGTTTTTACGTTTATTTCACATATTTAAGTGTGTTTAACATGTTTTAACCTATATTTCACATATTTAAGTGTGTTTAACATGTTTTAACCTATATTTCACATATTTAAGTGTGTTTAACATGCCTGTGTGTGGTGTTGTGGTTGCTATTGTAGACGGAGTGACCAAGCAGCTTCTACATAGGAGGAAGCTGGAACAGGAAGGGATACAACCCTGACTCCTGACCCCTGACCCTAGCCCTGACAATGACCCCTGACCCCTGACCCTGGAATGACTTTTGACTGCTCTACAGTCACTCGTAACCTCCTGACCCTAACCTCTAACCCCTAACCCCTTACCTCCTAACCTCTAACCGCTAACCCCTTACCTCCTAACTGCTAACCCCTTACCTCCTAACCTCTAACCCCTTACCTCCTAACCGCTAACCCCTAACCCCTAACCTCTAACCCCTAACCCCTTACCTCCTAACCGCTGACCTCTTACCTCCTAACCTCTAACCCCTAACCTCCTAACCGCTAACCCCGAACCTCTAACCCCTAACCCCTTACCTCCTAACCTCTAATCCCTTACCTCCTAACCTCTAACCCCTAACCTCTAACCCCTAACCCCTTACCTCCTAACCGCTAACCCCTTACCTCCTAACCGCTAACCCCTTACCTCCTAACCGCTAACCCCTTACCTCCTAACCACTAACCCCTTACCTCCTAACCGCTAACCCCTTACCTCCTAACCGCTAACCCCAAACCCCTAACCTCCTAACCTCTAACGCCTAACCCCTTACCTCCTAACCCCTAACCCCTTACCTCCTAACCGCTAACCCCTAACCTCCTAACCTCTAACCCCTAATCCCTAACCCCTTACCTCCTAACCGCTAACCCCTTACCTCCTAACGCTAACCCTCCCACCTCACCATCACCTACCTGCTGATATCAACCAATAGGAGGCTAGATACCATCACCTACCAATAGGAGGCTAGATGATACCATCACCTACCAATAGGAGGCTAGATACCATCACCTACCAATAGGAGGCTAGATGATACCATCACCTACCAATAGGAGGCTAGATGATACCATCACCTACCAATAGGAGG
>PIJE02004562.1:22500-24866 GCA_002895965.2 Coryphaenoides rupestris | reverse complement strand
GGGCCAGACTAAGAGCGATTCAAAGACCCCATGAAAAGACTCCCAAAGAACACAGTCACCTCGCCCGGACAAGGGAAACCGGGGCACCCTTCTGGAGCCAGACCTGGGAGGGGAGCTCGTCGGCGAGCGTCTGGTGGCCGGGCCTGGATCCACGGGGCCCGGCCGGGCCAAGCCCGAAAAGACAACGTGGAGTCACCTCCCTGTGGGCTCACCACCTGCAGGGAGAGTCATTGGGGTCGGGTGCATTGTATACCGGGCGGTAGGCAAAAGCGGGGTCCTGGGCGTGCGGATCCCCGTCATCGCCGACTGGTTCTAGGGACGTGGAACGTCACCTCACTGGCGGGGAAGGAGCCGGAGCTGGTGCGGGAGGTGGAGCGGTACCAACTAGATATGGTTGGGCTCACCTCCACGCACAGCACCGGGTCTGGAACCAAACTCCTGGAGAGGGGCTGGACCCTCTACTTCTCCGGAGTTGCCCAGGGTGTGAGGCGCCAGGCGGGTGTGGGGATACTCACAAGTCCCCGGCTGAGCGCCGCTGTGTTGGAGTTCTCTCCGGTGGACGAGAGGGTAGGGGGAAGGCTCTGACTGTTGTGTGTGCCTACGCACCAAACAGCAGCTCAGAGTATCCGGCCTTCTTGGAGTCCTTGGGTGACATCCTGGAAAGGGTTCCATCCGGGGACTCCATAGTTCTACTGGGGGACTTCAACGCACACGTGGGCAATGATGGAGAAACCTGGAGGGGAGTGATTGGGATGAACGGCCTGCCCGATCTGAACCAGAGTGGTGTTTTGTTATTGGACTTCTGTGCTAGTCATGGACTGGCCATAACAAACACCATGTTCGAACATAGGGTGGTCCACAAGTGTACCTGGTACCGGACCACCTTAGGCCAAAGGTCGCTGATCGACTTTGTAATCGTATCAGCAGATCTGCGGCCGCATGTTTTGGACACTCGGGTGAAGAGAGGAGCAGAGCTGTCAA
The DNA here is from genome assembly GCA_002895965.2 of Coryphaenoides rupestris. NCBI lineage: Eukaryota > Metazoa > Chordata > Actinopteri > Gadiformes > Macrouridae > Coryphaenoides > Coryphaenoides rupestris. The sequence continues at coordinate 23,885 of PIJE02004562.1, read as the reverse complement.
CTGATCACCACCTGGTGGTGAGTTGGATCAGATGGCGCGGGAGGCTGCCAGACAGACCTGGTAAACCCAAACGTGTAGTGAGGGTGAACTGGGAACGTCTGGTGGAAGCCCCTGTCCGTAGGGTCTTTAACTCCCACCTCCGGAAGAACTTCTCGTGCATCCCGGGGGAGGTTGGGGACATGGAACCTGAGTGGGCCATGTTCAGAGCCTCCATTGTAGAGGCTGCAGCTCGGAGCTGTGGTCAAAAGGCTGTCGGTGCCTGTCGTGGCGGCAACCCAAGAACCTGTTGGTGGACACCAGCGGTGAAGGAAGCCGTCAGGCTGAAGAAGGAGGCCTTTCGGGCCTGGTTGGCCCAGGGGTCTCCTGAAACAGCAGACAGGTACCGGGAGGCCAAAAGGACCGCAGCTTCAGTGGTTGCTGAAGCTGTCGGGCTGTCGTGGCTGACACGCCTAGTCAATGTAGCGTGGAGGTCGGGGACAGTACCTGTGGAATGGCAGACCGGGGTGGTGGTCCCCATTTTCAAAAAAGGGGACCGGAGGGTGTGCTCCAACTATCGGGGTATCACACTGCTCAGCCTCCCCGGGAAAGTTTATTCCAGGGTGCTGGAGAGGAGGCTCCGGCCGATTGTCGAACCTCAGCTTCAGGAGGAACAATGCGGATTCCGTCCCGGCCGTGGAACAGTGGACCAGCTCTTTACCCTCGCAGGGTTGTTGGGGGGGGCATGGGAGTTTGCCCATCCAGTCTACATGTGCTTTGTGGACTTGGAGAAGGCCTATGACCGTGTCCCCCGGGGAATCCTGTGGGGGGTACTACGGGAGTATGGGGTACCGGGGCCGTTGGTACGTGCCATTCGGTCCTTGTACGAACAAAGTGCGAGCTGCGTCCGTATTCTCGGCACAAAGTCAAGCATGTTCTCAGTGGGTGTTGGACTCCGCCAAGGTTGTCCCTTGTCACCGATTCTGTTCGTGATCTTCATGGACAGAATCTCAAGGCGCAGCCGAGGTGAGGAGAGTGTCCGGTTTGGGGACCTCAGAATTGCATCTCTGCTCTTTGCAGATGATGTGGTTCTGTTGGCTACATCAGACCGTGACCTCCAGCATGCACTGGGGCGGTTTGCAGCCGAGTGTGAAGCGGTCGGGATGAGAGTCAGCACCTCCAAGTCTGAGGCCATGGTTCTCTGCCGGAAAACGGTGGAGTGTTCCCTCCGGGTTGGGAATGAGTTGCTGCCTCAAGCGAAGGAGTTCAAGTATCTCGGGGTCTTGTTCACGAGTGAGGGCAAAATGGAGCGGGAGATGGACAGACGGATTGGTGCAGCGTCTGCAGTGATGCGGGCGCTGTACCGGTCCGTTGTGGTGAAGAGGGAGCTGAGCCGGAAGGCGAAGCTT
>PIJE02004562.1:0-12500 GCA_002895965.2 Coryphaenoides rupestris | reverse complement strand
GGTGTCGTCTACCTGGTTTAGACAGGTGTAGTCTGCCTGGTGTAGTCTAGACAGGTGTCATGTAGTAGCGTACCTGTTTTGAACCACCCGTCGGCAGTGAAGGCCTCCTCGGTCTCTTGGGGTTTGTTCCAGTACTCCTTAAACACAGTCGTCCCTCGAACCAGCAGATCCCCCTCCTTCCCTTCCAGACCTGGACTCACCTGCAGGCAGACCCACAGAGAGAGACACGTGGAACAACAGATGATACTTATCAAAGTGTTTTATTGTCAGAAGTGATTCACAAGAAGGCGAGGGTCCTCTGCGGACCACACAAGCACACAGTTGTGATAATAAATCCTAAAAGCAAGTAAGGTAGGTCTCGGTATAAATATACATACGTTTAGACATTTCTACATCTTGCCCGTCTTTGTGTGTCCAAGCATGTGTGGCAGCGATAACAATTCCCATTTCATAACGTATTATATTTCTTTATTTATCTATATTATATTTCTTACATTTTCTAACAGCTGATGTGTTACATTTTTCATCTTTATTATGTATATTGTGCTGTTCTCTCTATATATACTGTATATATATTAATATTTTTGTTATTTTTTGCCCACTTCCTACATACTGTCGCCTGCCATGTCACAAGAGTTTCACTGTTCAGAATGTCCCTGTGTTATGATGTACATGTGACAATAAAACACTTTGATTTACTTTGGCTTATATTTAAAATCTGTGTATGTATTTGTAATCAAGGTGCCGTACCATTCAAGCTGTTAACGACGGAGCCCTACAGGTGATGCAGGTGTACAGATGTTAGCGTATACCTGGCTGTGTCTGTGGTTGCCCTCGGCAACCACAATGCTGTTGCTGACGTTGTCAATGACGATGCGAACCTCCACACCAGGTAGAGGAAGTCCAACCGCACCTGTCATGATCACACACACACACATTAAAATACATTAATCAATCAACTGAAACTCCATAGAACAGGGGAACAAAGGAGTAAAATCGTTTTGAAAAAGATTAAAATAAATATCTCATTGTATAGCGACACAGCACCCACAACCTTGTGGGTGTTTTTCTTCCGTTGCACATTAAAATAAATCAAATCAATGTGTAGCCATGATCCTGTAGTTAAAACAATCTAGTTAATTAATTCAGTACCAGTTAATATAGCCCACGCCCCCAAACCCTGCATAACTAACTTATCACTTGGCTAAACCCAAACACACACACGCAACCGCCTCTACATGACACTACAGAGAGTCTGTGTAGCAGGTAAAAGACCCCGCCCCCTGCCACGCCACACCCCACTAAGCCCCGCCCCACATCTGCATTCCATGTAAAGCATATAGCAGCATAGCCCGTAGTTAGTATCTAGTGAATATTGTATAAAATACATTCGATATTCCACCATGGTTTTTCAAAGTATATATATATTTTTTTTTAAATCTCAATTTACTTTTAATGTACATAAATGTAAACTAGTAAAATGTTGTAATGTATAACACAGACATATCAAATATTCATTGCTGCAAAGTAGCATTGTAGGATTTTAGATACTTTTAAATGTATATTGGCATAAAGTATTGAATGCATGTTTAGTCCTACTTGACCATCCCAGCATGTTTAAGGTGAAAAGACGAGGATTTTGTCTGTGAGGTAATACAGAAATGTCAAAACAAATGTTTGAACAATTCCGATGGAATGTTTTAAACGAAGAATACTACTCATAATAATAATGAAGAAATGTGTGTGTGTGTGTTAGTGAGCAACAGCTTGGCACTGACACGGTCTACCTCCCCTGTCAGATAAAGCCTGCATAAGTATGTGCATACAAATGTCTGTGCATGCATGTGTGCAAATGTGTGCGAGCAGGTGTGTGAGCATGCCTTCCTAAACACACTCATGTCAGTGCATATGATTGTGTGTGTGTGTGTGTGTGTGTGTGTGAGAGAGATTGTGTGAGTGTGTGTGAGTGTGTGTGTGTGTGTGTGTGTGTGTGTGTGAGAGAGATTGTGTGAGTGTGTGAGTGTGTGTGTGTGTGTGTGTGACCTACTGAGACGAGCAATAATAAAGGGGAGGACACAAAGGACAGACAGCAGGTCCCAGCGGCCTCGGTCGATGTGTGTGTGCCTGTGTGTGTGCCTGTGTGTGTGGTGTGTGTGTGTGTGTGCTGTGTGTGTGCCTCTGTGTGTGCCTCTGTGTGTGTGTGTGTCTGTGTGTGTGTGTGTGTGTGTGTGTGTGTGTGTGTGTGTGTGTGTGTGTGTGTGTGTGTGTGTGTGTGTGTGTCTGCCTTAAGGCTAATTTCACAAGCCAGTGCTCAGCCAATAGTGGTGGTGATTAAACAGTGTGTCTGCTGCTTCTTATTGATCCACCACACTCCCACTCTGATTGGCACCGTCTATCAAACTCCACCTCCTCCACCTCCTCCACACCTCGTCCTTCTGTACCTCCCTACACACCTCGTCCTCCTGTACCTCCCTACACACCTCGTCCTCCTGTACCTCCCTACACAACCCCTCCATCACCTCCATATACACCACCTCCTCCATCACCTCCATACTCCACCTCCCTACACACCACCACCACCTCCCGACACACAAGCTCCTCCTCCTCCGCCTCCCTACACACATCCTCCCCATTACCTCTCTACACACCACCTCCTCCACCTCCACACCACCCACCTACCGAATATCATCTGCTGCGTGCTTAGAGGAGTAACACACAGGAGTAATTCCACACATTTCAATTCCAGACAAACACCTGTTGCCAAACATCATATAAAGTTGGCTTCTCCAACTGAAATATAATTTGGGTTTTGACTTTACTTACTTACTTAAAGTAATTAAAACCCATTAATTAGAGTAATTATGAATGGTTTTTACCACCAGCAGTAAATCAATATTAAATAAGTCCTGTCTAACATGCTACTGAGCACTGAAGCTCAGGTCAGCATCACCACAACGTTGCTGTTTTACTCAAACACGCAAAAACAGACTGTTGATCAGGAACCTGGTGTACAGGGCCCCAGCCGGGAGTTAGACAGTGTGTGTGTGTGTGTGTGTGTGTGTGTGTGTACCTGGTGTACAGGGACCCAGCAGGGGGTTAGACAGTGTGTGTGTGTGTGTGTACCTGGTGTACGGGGGCCCCAGCCGGGAGTTAGACAGTGTGTGTGTGTGTGTGTACCTGGTGTATGGGGACCCAGCAGGGGGTTGGACAGTGTGTGTGTGTGTGTACCTGGTGTATGGGGACCCAGCAGGGGTTTAGACAGTATGTGTGTGTACGGGGACCCAGCAGGGGTTAGACAGTGTGTGTGTGTGTGTGTGTGTGTGTGTGTGTGTGTGTGTGTGTGTGTGTGTGTGTGTGTGTGTGTGTGTGTGTGTGTGTGTGTGTGTGTGTGTGTGTGTACCTGGTGTTACGAGGACCCAGCAGGGGGTTGGACAGTGTGTGGTGTGTGTGTTACCTGGTGTATGGGGACCAGGTGTGTGGTACCGGGGGGTGGTGTGTGTGTGTGTGTGTGTGTGTGTGTGTGTGTGGTACCTGGTGTTAGCAGGGACCCAGCAGGGGGTTAGACCAAGTGTGTGTTGTGTGTGTTGTGTGTGGTGTGTGTTATACCTGGGTGTACAGGGACCCAGCAGGGGGGTTTAGACCAGTACGTGTGGTGTGTACGGGGACCGAGCAGGGGGTTAGACAGTGTGTGTGTACCTGGTGTACGGGGCCCCAGTAGGGGGTTAGACAGTGTGTGTGTACCTGGTGTACGGGCCCCCAGCAGGGGGTTAGACAGTGCCATGCCGATCTCCGTCATGCCGTAGCGTTTCCAGCAGCGTGTGGCCGCTGATTCCTCCCAGCGCTGCAGCACCGGGATGGGGAGGGCTGCTGACCCGGACACCATCAGGCCTACACTCACGCACGCATGCGCACGCGCACGCGCACACACGCACACACACACACACACACACACAAAGACACAGACACAGACACAGACACGTTGTGCTGGATCAGGTGGTGCTGGTAGTGGAGGATCAGTCTCCTAGTCTCCTACCTCCTAACCCCTAGTCTCCTACCTCCTATTGTCCTACCTGATGTGCTCCTTGCAGACAGCTCTGATGTAGTCCCTGACGTTGGGCTGGGTCAGGTGCTGCTGGTAGTGCAGGATGAGCTGGGAGTAGATGCTCGGCACGGCCATGAACACGGTGACCCGCGGAGACGCAGAGCTCAGGAGCTTCTCCCACACCTACAGACAGAGAGAGGGGAGAGATACTAAGTTAGAGAATCAGACAGAGAGAGACAGAGACAGAGACGAGACAGAGAGAGAGAGACAGAGAGAGACACAGAGAGAGAGAGACTATGTTACAGACAGAGAAATTGTATATTACTGTATATAACTGCATATTATTAGTAAATATGTGTAGTTCTTTGCATTTATCTCTGGTTCTGCTGCTCTGACACTAAATAAATACACCACACTATTGAATATTGTTCAACCTTGAACATAACAAGCTCAATATATTTATCCATATTTTTATATGACTTTATATTGAACTTTTTTATACACTTTTGGCAGTTTTGTTGTTTTTAATATTTTAGCACGTTAACATTATTATTTCTCCTTTGTTTAATTATTCACCATCTGCTTTGGAGAAGTCGATATTCGTTTCCCATGGCGATAAAGCTTTTTGTATTGAATGGAAAGAGAGAAAGATAAAAAAAAATGGAAAATGAAAGGGGGGGGAGGGAGAGAGAGAGAGAGAGAGAGAGAGAGAGAGAGAGAGAGAGAGAGAGAGAGAGAGAGAGATAAAGGGAGAGGGGGAGAGTCAGGGCACAGGGGATTGACTAATGAAGTTTAAAAAGGTGATTTGTATTGGAAATACATCATGACTGCCGCTATGCATGCTGGGTAGCTCAATGGGAGCGGGTGACAGAACGGATGAGCCTGAATCAATATTATGCAAATGAGCCCAAATTTCATGTCTCATCGACCAATTAATAATCAGACAGGGAGGTGACGTGCAGTGCGGTGCCTGAACACACACACACACACACACACACACCCAACACAACAACACACACTCAGCCGCACGCACACACACATGCATGCACACACACACGCAATGATTTTTCTCTTCATCTCAAAATCCCTCATTTATTTAACCTCATTCTTTACCGTCATCTGCACTCTCTCCATCTTTCATCTCTCCCTCATTCACGAACACTCTCCATCACGCGCTTTCTCATCTCTCTCTCTCTATCATCCATCTTTGTCTCCCTCTCTCTCTCTGACACCCACCCACACACACGTACTCACACACACACGCACACACACACACACACACACACACATAGATGCACCCGCACTCAAGCGCACACACACACACACACGCGCGCACACACACACACACACACACACCTCGGAGGCCTCTGAGGGTGTCAGTGAACCGCGGCCTCCAGTGAGCCGCTTCTAAGAGGCGGAAAGGCAATTTGTGTCCATCACAGAGCTGCTGTACCTGGGGAACGCAACGCACGGCGCGCACACACACATCCCAGAGCTGCTCACTGAATCCTGAACAGGCCTGCATTGTACTGCACTGCACTGACCAGGAGCTAGACACCACCCGGCATCACAACACACTAGTCTGCTCCCATGTTCAACAAACTACCGTCCTGACATACTACCAGGAGCCAGACACCGCCCCGACATCAGTAAACTCACTTGCTCCCGTGTTCGATGTTTCATGTTGTCTTGCTAGAAATAAACCAAGGAAGTGGCTGGGTTCCACATCTCAAAGGCTAGTCACAGCGTAGCGCAGCTCTCTGCTAGGCTAGTCACAGCGTAGCGCAGCTCTCCACTAGGCTAGTCACAGCATAGCGTAGCTCTCCGCTAGGCTAGTCACAGCATAGCGTAGCTCTCTGCTGCTAGTCACAGCGTAGCGTAGCTCTCTGCTAGGCTAGTCACAGCGTAGCGTAGCTCTCCGCTAGGCTAGTCACAGCATAGCGTAGCTCTCTGCTGCTAGTCACAGCGTATCGTAGCTCTCTGCTGCTAGTCACAGCGTGGCGGGGTTTAACACCTAGCTAAACAAACACCACCGTGACCTCCGGTGACCCCGCAGCCTCTCACACCTGGGCCAATTATATGTATTGATCGTCTTCCTCGGCTCAAAAACCACACTCTGCCACCAATCAGTGAACACACCCCCACCCCCAGCCACAGTAAAGTGATGTCATCTCCTGAACTCACCAGACTGTTCTAGGTGCTCTATTAATTACCTTTACCCACGTACTTGTATACTTATATCCACATTACTAATGATTATTTATCACAAATCTCAAACTCACTGTGTAAACATTTTGTAAAAGCAACAATCGTCATCCCAACAATATTGTCACAATATCAATATTGAGGTATTTGATAGGAAATAAACATTTGATTTTGTCCATATTGCCCAGCCCTAACATAGGAAAAACATAGGATAGTAGGCCTATAGGTTTTCCCTGAATTACTTCTTAGTCTTCTTTTAGTACCAGTGACAAAATGGCATAAATTACCATGTTGACAATCATATAATATATAGAACTAGGTTAACTTAAAAAACAACAAACCAAACCATGTTGGGTTCACTCACACTTTAAGTACAGCATTATTAGACACGGAGTCTGAAAGCAATCTGTTTTAATAAAATTCCACATATAAGTGTAATTATAATGTAATGAACAAAACATAATGGTCGTACTGTTGTAATGCAATTTCAATAACACAATCATGTGTAATTTGAATGGGTGAAATAATGGAGACATCACAATTAGATGAAGGGCGTCCTTCACCGCGGTGATCCAATTACCTCCAAGAACGAGGACCAAATGACCCCCGACCTCGCGACCATCTTGCTCCGTGACCATCGCCCCACCCTGACACCTGCCTCCAGAGATCCAGAGGTTCTTAGCTCCTCCCTGACCCCAGATCAGCTCAGTGAATCCTCCATCGGGATTCACTGCCCACTGAAACCCATCCCCCCTTACGATGGGGGGGAGGAGAGGGGAGGAGAGGGGAGGAGGAGGAGGGGAGGAGAAGTGGAAATCAATGAGAGAGTCCACTCCTGAGACGGTCTATCGATCACCTCATCACCGCCCGGGAACTTCACAAGGACAGGGAGCCCAGCTCTTGGGGGGGGGGGGGGGGGGGGGGAGGTCTCGGGGGGGGTGAGGAGGAGGAAGACGGGGAGGAGGAGGAGGGGGAGAGAGACTTTCTCCGAGGTTTGTTTCTTGTGGTTTTTCTTTTGAAACAAGGTCACGAGGGGGAGATGGGCAGAGATGTCACAGGAGCTCCTCAGCAGAGGGCACGCCGGGTGACGGACACCTTGGATGTCAGGATGTCAGGACGCCAGCGTTAGCCTTCAATCAAAGCATTATCGCTATGACGACCGGCGACACCTTCACACAGGCCCCGGGACCAATAAAACCACACACACACACACACACACACACACACAACCTAACCATTCCAAGAAAACTCTCTGCTGCCCATGCAACACCACAGACAGACACTCCCAACATCTCCCTCGCTTCAACACCCCCCCCCCCCCCAAGACACACACACACACACACACACACACACACACACACACACACACACACACACACACACACACACACACACACACACACACACACACACACACACACACACACACACACACACACACACACACACACACACCCCCATCCTCCTTTCTACACCCCCCTCCCCTCACCCCCCCTCCCTCTCCCCCTCCCCCGGGACTGAACAAGCGGTCTCATTGCTCACTGTCGCCTCATCGATTGATCGGCTCCTTAAGCTGCAGCGGAGCGTCACGGCTGATCAGATAGCGAGCGGGCGCAGGGCCATCCATCACCGGGCCTCCAACAGCCCGGCTGACAGCCCCCCGAGCCACCAGGGTGAGGGGGGGGGCGGGGGGGACCACGGGAGGGTGACGCTGGAGGAGGAGGAGGAGGATGTAACATTGTGTGTGTGTGTGTTTAGGGGTGTGTGTTTGTGTGTCTCTACAGCTGACCTCTCCACACCTTGTCAAACTGCCACAATCGGCGAAGTCCTGAGAACTTCTCTACAGCAGAGGTGACATCATCACCTGCACCCGAATCCATACCCAACCACCTCTAAATGTATACCTTGACTTAACAATTTCTAACTTTATACCTTGACTTAACAATTTCTAACTTTATACCTTGACTTAACCACCTCTAACTTTATACCTTAACCTAACTAACTAACTTTACACCTTTAAACCTCAAACTTTATACCTTAACCTCACCAACTCTAAGTTTATATCTTAACTCAAACACCTCTAATGTTATACCTTAACTCAACCACCTATAACTTTATACCTTAATTCAACCACCTTTCAGGACTTCCAGTTACATGGGTTTAGCAGCAAGAGGTGAGAGATGGCGGGACTTCTGACAAGGGATATCCGTTCCTGTCCTCAGATATGACAAATTATTTGTCAAAATTTTTTTCATATTTATTCTCGTTAACTTTATAGTTGTTGTTTTTTCTTGTGATATTCTTATTCTCCTCGCTCTGGGGACTGTTAACTGGTGTACAGTACGGCTCATAGGAAGTAAGAGAAGGGCAATAGTGTTAAGGACCAGGATGGCAATGCTGCAATTAATGAGCCTCTCTCAGCCTACCTGAGGGGAATGAAAGATGGGGCAGTGAAGGCAGAAGAGGAGCAGAGAGAGGAGGAGAGATGGAGAGAGCGGACAGGAGAGGGGCGGAGCCTGACTGGACCTTGTGTGGCTGGAAGTCGGACAGCATGACGCAGGTGGCCCCCGCCCACAGCGGACACAGCAGCTTGTTGACGATGCCGTGCACGTGGTGCAGTGGCAAGGTGTGTAGGATGACATCATGCTTGGACCACGCCCACTCCGAGACCAGGCCCTGCACCTGAAGGGGGGCGGGCGGAGGGAGGGGATTTAGTCATCTGAATTCACATCTGAAAACACTTCTTGAAATAAACATTTCAAAGTTTCAACGTTTTAAGAGAAAATATTTGCTATGCTGAGCCTGTGGTTGAGGCTGTCATTGATTGACAAGATTGTTGTCAACAGCTAACTCTGTCAGCCATTTCTTTTCAACCCTGACAATGTTTCAACTCAAAGCTATTTTACACAAATCCTCCCGGAATAGACACAGGGTCTATATGGGGGAATTACCCCGACATCTCTTCACTTTCACTTAATGGGCTCTCTTTCCAGTCAATTCCCAAGTCAATTTTATTTGTATAGCCCTTAATCGCAGTTACAGTCTCAAAGGGCTTTACAGGCCTTATATTTATAACATACCTTAACCCCAGCCCCCCAAAGGGCAAGAAAAACTCCCTTCATTAACAAGGAAGAAACCTTGAGAAGTAGCACAGTGGGGGGATCCCTCCTTTGTAAGGAGTGCAACGGGTGTCATAATGGACATGCAGAATAGCGAGCAGTACTTATATTATGTACAAATTTAATAATTAACATTTACATTATTTGAACCACATTATGTGTAACATAATAAAATTTTAAGTGCAAATAGGAAATGGAATATGGAAAAAGTGGCCCTGCACAATGCAACAACCGTTTAAAGTAGCTATAGGCTTTCCCTTAGAGTACGCACACACACACACACCTGGATGGGTTCATGTATTCCACCCGGAAGCAGCCAGAAGGTCTTAATTGGGAGACAAACATTAGCTCAGCAGTCTCTCCCTTGTGTTTGTCGAGCTGTGTGAGTTAAACTCTAGCTCACCAGTGTTGCACACAAGTTTATTATGAAGAGGTGAGTGACCACCATTGCCACATATTAGAATAGTCGTTTTTCATAAAACACCAGCAACATCATTAAAACATACAGCGAGATGCTTGTAACCATGTGGTCACCCATAGCCTTGTCCCAAACAGTTGACCCTTGATTTACATTCTGAGCCTTCACATATCGGCAATTTCTTAGCACAAACATGGAGCACTGGGTTAAACGCTGCCAGCGTTAGGGTTTATACTCCCTCTGGGGGGGTGCACTCACTGTACTGAGACACTTAGGGGAAAAGCATGCATCCCAAATGGCATATATATTTAAAATGGAAAGACGGGTTTTATGTAAAGACCCAAATGTAGCATTATAATAGCAATTATAACAAAAAAAACATTCAAGACTGTGTGATAGAATCCATACTTAGAAAGAGGCGTATAAAACCATTACTAAGTACTCGTACATGCATGTTCTGTCTGTAATGTATCATCACAAACACAATACTAAATCTAGATGACAAAGGCATTCTCATTTTCTCCCCCATTACATTTCTATGGCTGTTTTGGCTTTATGGACAGAACAGTGAGACAAGAAGAGAGAAAGAGGAAAGAAGGTTGAGGGACCATAGGTTGGAACGGACCCTGGGTGGCTACATGGTTAGCACACAAGTAGGTACTCCTCACCATGGCTTGGATGCTGCCGTGTGTGTGCAGGACTCCTTTGGGCCGGCCTGTGGTGCCGCTGGTGTAGATGATCATGGCGGGTCTCTGGTCCCAGTCCGCGTCCCACTCGTCGTGCTCTGTCTCGGGGGTCTCGCTGGCCCGCTGTGGTAAGCCCAGGTCGGAGGTCGCGGTGGAGGCGGGGAGGGTGAGGCAGGGCAGCCCCAGCTGCTGGGCCAGGGGCTCCAGGTGCGCGGTGTACGGGTGCCCGGCCAGCAGCAGGGCACTCTGGGAGTCCGAGATGATGTACTCCAGCTCCACCACCGGGTGCTTGCGGTAGAGCGGGACGGCCACGCCCCCGCACATCCACACCGCCCACTGGGCCACCGTGTATGAGGCATCATTGCCGCACAGGAAGGCAACGCGTTGCCCTTGCAGGTCACCACCGCCGGCCTCTGGCCCACAGCCCAGGAGGGCGGAGCTTATCTGACGGGCGAGGCCCCGGCTGCGGCCGTACAGCTGCGCGTAGGTGTGCCGGCCACCTCCATCGTCGCCGTCGACGATGGCCAGCCTGTCCCCGTAAACGGGGGCCCTGCGGAACACCGGGCCCTTGCTGGGTCTCCAGCAGGCCCCAGGCCCGCTGGAGGTGCGGTCTGCCGTCTTCATGTGCAGCCAGCGGCGTGACCCTGGCTTGGGGCGCCCCCAGCCGACGGCAGTAGGCTGGTAGAGCAGGGCGGCCCATGAGGCAGAGCCGTAGGCAGCGGGAAGCCTTGACAGTATGAGGAGGTGGGGTGACATTCTGTTGCAGGAGATCCTCAGGAGAGCCCCATGCTGCTGGGTGCTTCACAGTTCTTCACGTACGAGGCAGGCATCATTGTTGTTCAACCTTCAAAACAACCATAATAAACAAACTAAATATTTTTACAAGCATAACTTACTCGTATGTCCTTTATTTTTAAATTAAATTAAATTAAATTAAATTAAATTAAATTAAAAAGAATGGAACTACTTTTTACTCCACTACAACTATCTGACATCTTTAGTTACTAGTTACCATGCAGATTACAATTAGCAATTCAAAATATAATCAATCAACAAATTATGACATTATTATATGAAGAAGGCTTTATTGGTCCCCGGGGGAAATTCACAAGCCACCTTAATAGCATGTCATCTAATATACAATAAAAAATAAACCCAATAAAGTCATATATTCTATAATATTCTAGACATTCTGCATCATGAGTGCTTTTACTGTTGCTACTGAAAGTATATCTTGATGCCAATACTTGTGTACATTTTTACTTCAGTAACACTTTCCCTGCAGGACACGTACACTTGTAACAGAGTATTATTAACACAGCGCGGTGTTACCACGACGAGTCTGTACTCTTCCACTCTCCTTACCCAAACATCCGGGGAGGGGGGACTTCATTTAGTGACGGACGGTGCGCCGTCGGTTACTCCGGCGGGAAACACGCTCTCGTTCGAATGATTCCGCGGACAAAGGTTCCGAGTAACAGGTACGGTAATATCATCTTTCGCTGTCTATCAATTCAATTCCAATAGTTTTAATCACGATGTTAGTTTAATTTCACACGATACATTCGCAATAATAATGCCTAATTTTATTTGTATGTAAAATATTTTTTTTCAAATATATGTTTTGTTTGAATTCGTATCCGTTATATGTGTTTAATACGTGCATTTGATTGAGTTGTTCATTAGGGTTTTTTTTGCCAAAAAGATGCATGTGAAAATTGTGTGTGAAGCAAGCATTCTCTGTTTCTGATCAATAAAGACAAACACTAAAAAATGACTCTTGAGAGAAAGTGATCCACGTCATCCAAGAAAGAGAAAGATTGACCAACACGACTCTTCTTCCACGTAACATCAGGAGATGTCAATCGATGACGCTCACTGAGAACGCATACGTCTCATCGGGGAGGCCATAGCCATGGAGACAGAGATGGAGAGGAGGAGGAGGAGGAGGAGGTGGACATGCAGCCACCACACACATCGCTGTTGGTATCGGTCCTCAGATCACATGCCAGCACCCCATCCCCCCCCCC
>PIJE02004561.1:5000-7500 GCA_002895965.2 Coryphaenoides rupestris | reverse complement strand
GCAGGAAGTCCAGGCCCAACACCTGCGCACACACACACGCACACACGCACACGCACACACACACACACACACACACACACGCACATGCCACACACGCACACCACACGCACACACACACACACACGCACACACACACACACACACACACACACACACACACACACACACGCACACACACACGCACACACACACACACAACGCACACGCACAGACACGCACACACACACGCACATGCACACGCACACACACACACAAGTCAATAATATTGATCAGCTCGTTACCATGGCACCTGTCAAGGGCTGGGATCAATATATTACACACATATTAGGCAGCAAGTGTACAGTCAGTTCTTGAAGTTGATGTGTTATGTTATATAAACACACACACACACACACACACACACACACACACACACACCATATATGACCACACACACAACTATAAATGTACGTACATACACATGCATACATGCTTAGTTTTGGTGTGTGTGTGTGTGTGTGTGTGTGTGTGTGTGTGCGTGTGTGTGTGTGTGCGTGTCTGTGTTGTGTGTGTGTGTCCGTGTGTGTGTGTGGTGTGTGTGTGTGCGTCACCTGGCTGAGGAGGACGCCCACCACGATGGCGACCTGGTGCATCGTCCCCAGAGCGCCCCTGTAGGCCTTGGGCGCGATCTCCCCGATGTACATGGGGACCAGACCAGAGGCCAGCCCTGACACGGACACACACACACACACACACACATACACACACACACAGATACACACACAGATACACACACACACACAGATACACACACACACACACACACACACACACACACAACACACACACTCACACACACAGATACACACGCACACACACACACACACATCAAGTCAAGTCATTACCTTTCATCATTATGTGCAATATTCTCAAATATTCCTTATATCATGTACAATACTACCTATCACCATTATCATCATTACCTTTCAATTATTATCCTCTAATATTATCTTTCATCATCATGTGCAATACCGTTGCCAACTTGTTTTGCTGTCCGAATATCTTGCCTGTATTGCAATATTTTTATATTTGTATATTTCTCTTAGGCTTAGACTTGCTGTACATTTGTGATTACATTTTATTTTTTATTTGTATTATTCTGTTGTGTATTCCTCTTGTCTATTATTCTATTGCTGTGCAACTTGTGGCACAATAATTTCCTTTGGGTTCAATAAAGTTTTATCTTATCAAGTCAATTGTGTTCGTGTCGCCCTTAATCACGATGGCAATACACCTGACTCAGACTCAGACTCAGACTCAGACTCAGACTCAGATTCAGATTTAGATTTAGATTCGGATTCGGACGCTCTGTACCGCAGTAGAAGCCCATGACGGCGCGGCCCGAGATGACGAGCAGGTGGGGCTTCCACATCCGGCACAGACCCATCAGCAGGCCCGCCGCCACGGCCAGCACGTTCGCCATCAGCATCCCCTTGATCCTGGACGGGGGTCAAGGGGTTCACTTCTCCATCGCTTTTATCTGAAGCAACTCGTGGTTAATGTTTGTCATGCAAGGTACATGTCATTAAGGTGCTCGTGGGGGCTTAGGGGTTGCTCCTCCTCCTCCTCCTCTTCCTCCTCCTCCTCCTCCTCCACCTCCATCCGCCCCCCCTCTTCCTCACCTTCCTCTCAGGTTTCCCACGAAGCCCACCAGGAAGGAGGAGAACATGCCTCCGATGGAGAAGATGGCCACCGACAGCGACCAGTACATGATGACCTCAGAGTTGTGCCCCGCCTCCCACGACTCCCCCGTGCCGTTGTCTGATTGGACGGCGATGCTCTTTGACGACACCCCCAGGGAGTCGGCATAATGGCGCTGGATGACCTGTGGGGACGTCCATTTGTTTCATAATTTCCAATTTCCAATTTCCAATAAATCAAAACAATGGTTATAACAACTACTGTATGTATTCTTTCTATGTTGTGATAAATAAATACATTTGTAATCCATTTTGGAGGCAGATGAGACCTAAATGTGATCGATTGCCTTTATGGTTTTATCTTTCCGTATCTTTCTTCACAGTGTATTTAATTGTTCTATTTTAATTGACCTGCGGCGTCTTAACTGTGTGTTTTTATCTGCGTTTTTATGTGACTTGTGTGTTTTTACTGCATTTTGCTGCACAACCAATTGCCCCTTTGGAGACAAAGAACGTTCTTCACTGCAAAAAGTACATTTGTCTAACTTCTAGTAAAAATATCTCATTACACTTAATATAAGACAAGTAACATCTCAGTGAGATATAAGGATCTTGACTATCTCGTTAAGTGAGAGAGTCTTGGAAACATCTTGTTTTCAGTCACATCTCAACGTGTTTAAGCTGCTGTGTTAGTTTTAAAAGATGGATCATCTTGTTGATCCTTGTTGATACGAGTAAAATTTTGCTTAAAATGAGTTTTCCCAGCTAATTTCAAGATATCTTTTATCTTGAAAGGCCTAAATATCACATCTTACTTCAAG
>PIJE02004558.1:0-20000 GCA_002895965.2 Coryphaenoides rupestris | reverse complement strand
GTTGTGAACTCTCCTCTCCAGCGTCAGCCTCTTTCCTCGCACGGACGTCAGGCTCTCTCTTTAAAGCAAACGCTCTCAATTTTGTCGTTTTTGTCGTTTGTTTTTTTTTAAATCCACTTTTATGTTCCACCTCGAAATTCGAATTGTTCCCCCTCGTGTCGGAGGGGAAAAATCTGTTTTTGTTGGTTGCTCAGTTCAACGTGCCTCGCTCGTTTGAAATAGATGGAACATTTTAAACATACATTTTATCAGATGTTTTAAGTGCTTGAATATTCTGACGTTGATAGATAGTCTATGTTTGGACAAATTGCCAGATGCGTTGGAGCTAAACTCCATTCACGGCATAATGAAAAATATCAAAACTTAATTCCACGGGAGGCAACATTGACTTTTTTTTTTATCGCTGGTGGTGATGATGCAGTCGCTAACGATCCAATTATTTGAACTGATATGAAGCGCGCTCTGAGACACTGGAAGTGAGTGTGAAGCGGAGGTGTACAAGTCACCCGGCGGGGGGCCAGGCTTCAATCTCCATGACCTACTCACCTCTCTGCTGTAGCTGAGGGAGAGAGAAACGGAATTTCTCTCTCTCTCTCTCTGGCTCTCGGCTCGCCGCCTAATGACTTCATGGATTCCCGGGCTCAGACTTCGGCGTGTTTCTCAACACAAAGTTCATTCAGGTGGTCGATTATTGACCAGGCTTGTGATCGTGGAACGCCGTGGATCCGTGTGAATGTTTTGCTACCCTGACTCCGTAAAGGTTAGGAGCCAGCTGCCTCTTCTTGATGGGATAAGTTTAAAAGTCAGGGGCCTTTTTTTTTCTCCTGACAGTATAGTGCTAATGCCAGGGGCCAATTTTTCGAAGGGTTCAGATTAGGTGCCGGGGGCCAATCTTCGACGGGAAAGATTTAGGAGCCAAGGGCCAATATTTGATGGGATCGGGTTACGGAGCCAGGGGCCAATCTTTTGACAGGAAAGGTTTCGGAGCCAGGGGCCAATCGTCAACGGGAAAAAGGTTTAGGAGGGCCAGTATTTGAAGGGATCACGTTGGAAGCGGGGGGCCAACTTTGAACAGAATACATTGAGGAGCCAAGGGGGCCCATTTTCAAACTCCCCTGCTTTTTTCTTTTCCCCTGGCGGTGTGAGGGGCCAGGAGAGTACAGGCAACATGCTGGAATGTTCCCCTGTGTTTCAGGCACGTCCGGGGGATGTGTTCTATGAGTGATCCACAGCCAGAAGAACATGAGATAAATCACATTGCCCCCCCCCCCCCCCCCCGCTCCAATAGTGCCAGTTCAAAGGGGCCCCGCAATGGAGCGCCCGGGGGCCACTTTTAACCAAGTACAGGAGTGGCGCCTGTCAACGTAGGGCGTAGGGTGACCGCGGGGACACGGGCGGCCTCGTGACGGAGGCGGGAGCCGCAAATGACGCCGGCTCCGCAGTGATAATACAATAAAACAGTGATAATAAAAAATAAAAAAACCCTCCCTCCCCACCCACCCCGCCAACCACCATGACATCACCCATCCATCAGACCAACGTTGAAATCGTTTTCCAGCCCACTTGAAACCACTCCACATGATGGAGCCTCGGAGCATCTCGCTGCATGCTATTTGTCACCTGACCGCGACGCTCGCTAGCTCTGGGGCTTAGTTCCGTCGGAGCCCCGCCTCCTCCCGGCGCCCCCGCCTCCTCCTGGCCTGACGTCCTGTTTGGTTTTGACGGTCTCTCTCGCACACCTTTGGTTGGATGACACCGGCGGGGGGGGGATTGTGGGGCGGAGGAGGAGGAGGAGGAGGAGGAGGAGGGGGAGGGTCTTGGCGTGGCCCCGGTCTTGACGTCAGGTGGGCGTGTCCAGGCGGTTTGGCGTGCGGCGGGGTTCGACACCTGGCGGACATGTTCTCCTCGGGGGGACGAACGACGGCGGCGTCTCGCCGGGAGTCATGGCCGCCAGCGCAGCACGGCTTTTTTCCAACAGATGGTCGCTCTGTGGCCGAGAGAGAGCGAGAGAGAGAGAGAGAGAGAGAGAGAGAGGGAGGACGATAGAGCTCTTTTCTCTCGGGAGGGGGTGGAGAGAGACGGATGGAGAGAGAGGCAGAGAGAGAAGGGGGCTGGGGGGTGGGAAGGGAGAAGGGTGGAGGATGGGGAGAGATGACAGAGAGAGAAAGAGAGATGGATGGAGAGAGAGAGAGAGAGAGACTTGGATAGAGAGATAGCAAAAGAGCAGAACAGTGGGAGAGTGAGAGAGAGGGATGCGAGAAAGAGATGGAGAGAGAGAAAGAGATGGAGAGAGAGAAAGAGATGGAGAGAGAGAAAGGGATTTTAGAGTGATTTTTGGGGGGCTTCCTCTTGTTCACATTTTTTTTTTTTACAACATTTAGTAGTTTTGTTGTTATCCGGCCTTTACCGCTGCCAAGGCGGCGGGCGAGGGGGGGGGGGGGGGCGAGGGGGGCAGGAATAGTATTTATACGTCTCGCAACGACAATTTAATACCATATCTAGCCCAGCTTTAGGTTGCTGCTGGCCAGAGCTGCTGCTCTCCCGCTCGATATGCCGCTCGGGAGAAAGCTAAAGAATGAGAAATGTCCCTCTGGTTCTCATTACTGCGCCGCGAAACGGCTCCTCTAATTCCTAATGTTTTCGAAGACCGCCGTAGTTTTTCTCTTCTTCTTCTTTTTCTTTTTCTTTCTTTTTTTTTGGGTTGTAATTTCATCCCCCCGTGTTGAAACCTCCCGGCCGTGTGCTGTTTCCAATTGGTGGTTTTTATAAAGCGTTTTCCTGGCGTTGCCGTGCACTCCAACGACAATAAAAAGTGAAGTATTTACTTTTTGTTTCAAACCGAACGAGCCGAGATGCGGCGTGCGTGCTGCTCTCACGGCGCCCTTAATGTGAAAGAGCAGCTTGATTGGAAGAGACAAACAAAATATTAAAACGTCACCGGCGGAGAGAGAGACTTTAATCGCACGGCGGAGCGAAGTGACTTCTCGGAGTATTCACCGCCGCCCAGACAACCCAATCTTTTCACTGCTGTTACAAAAACTCCAGAGCAGGAAGAGTTCCCAAAACACGCGAGAGATTTTGAACAAAAGCCAGCGAGGTGATTTTTCTTTTTCTCGCGCGCGCGTCTGTCTGTCTGTCTGTCTGTCTGTCTGTCTGTCTGTCTGTCTGTCTGTCTGCTCGACGTTTGATGTGTGAAAGACCATGACAGCGGAGGGCGTTAGTACAGGTGCAACAGACAACATTGAACGCTTTCTGCTCCGCGTTTCGGTTTACTTGTGGTCGGTGGCAGCAGTGAATCAGCCGCCACCGACCAATAACTCTCACAGCCATTCAACAAGGAGAACTGGAAACACGTCGGCTGTTGAGCTCCGAGAGGACTTCCGCCTGTGAAGCTGTTATCACACATCGCTAAAGCAAGGCTGGATGTTTCCCTAATATTTTTATACACCAATTCAAGTATAAAGTACAAGATAAATTCAGGGAAAAAGGTGTTTGAAATACATGAATGTTAAAATATTCATGGGATAGAGAGCATAGATAGCAAATTCAACCTTTTCAGCATTTGAGTTTCTTGTAATACAGACAGCACATACAACATAATACATACAGTCCCAAGTACTGTAATACATACGCTACACATACCATGTAATAGTGTTTCTCAAATAGGGATACACGACACGTACCCACGACCCCTCGAGTACTTTGAAGGATTTCAGCGGGCACTTGGAAAATGTTGTTGTTCTAATATTGGACATGAATCACATACTGTGCAACCTAATGCCACCATAATAATACAATTAGTTGAATACCGCCTTAAGTCAAATAAAATCTGAGTCTCGGGGGGTGGGGGGGGGGGAGTGGGGGGGCGGAGGTTATTCAGTACAATTGGCTGTAGAACCACCGCACTACTACTGCGCCGTACGTGTACATTCAAGATTCAAGATTCCAGAACTTTATTTGTCATGTGCACATACAGGATATGCAGTGAAATGAAAATTGCCGATGCTCAGCAGAATGTGCAAAAGAATACCACAGATAACTCAATGCAGAATATTTCCAATATTTCCAGTAAAAAAAAAGACCAGCAGGAATGAGAAATAAGATATAAGATAAGATGAGATGGAACTTTACTAATCCCGAAGGAAATTCTTTTGCCAGAGGTTGCTCAAAATAAGATAAAACTTTATTGATCCCGAAGGAAATTCTTGTGCCAGAGGTTGCGTCGCAATAGAATAAACAGTAGAGAAATAAACAGTAAAAAACAGTAAAAAAAAATACCAACAACGTAAGAATAACAATGGAATAATGAACAATAGAATAATAAAAAAATAAAATAATAAGACCAGCAGGAATGAGAAATAAGACATTAAATCACACACAGCGCCTGCTCTCCATGCGGTACATACGAGGACAAGTGCGGACCGGTCTCTATATTTAATACAGCGGGGAGCTGCGTTCACGTGAGCCTCTCTCTCCTCCTCCGTCACCTCGCTTCACTCGGCGACGTCAACGCGGCACAGCGGCTACCGGGGGATCCAAATGTCTCTCATTCCCCCTCGCTGACGCCTTAACGTGCCTTCCTCCCTCGCTCTCCCCCACCGTGCACATGTCCTGGGTGGAGGAGGCATCTGTCTCTGGTTGGGACAGGGACAGAAGTACACACACACACACACACACACACACACACACACACCACCACCACCACCACCACAACCACCACCGCCACAGCATGACAGACACGGCGCTGTGGTCGTATTCTGTTACACGGGCCACAGATTGATCAAATATACAAATTTGCATTGAGCAGTCAGGGCAAGGGGTTGTGGGAGAGAGAGCACACACACGCTATATTTCCATTCCGACAATGGGATTAGTCAGCTGCAGGCCGTTGTTTTAGTTGTGTTTTTTTTTGTGTGTGTCGCTTTGTTTTGAGTCATACAAGTTGTGGATTAGTCATGAAATCAAATATATACACACGGCATCACAATCCAGACAACTGCATTTTTTTTTTTGTTATGACAGGAACGGGAGGTTCGGCACAGGAGACGTTTCCGCAGCAGCAGCCCACGAGATGATATTTATTAGTTGTTTTTTTCCTTGCATGTCTGTTGGCTCAGTTTTGTAAAACTCTGTTGCCCCTGGAGAGCGCCGTATATAATATACAGTATGTATACTCCCACCGGCTGTCTGGATATGATACTCTGACCGTTTGTGGCTTCTGGCTGAATATTTTGTGTGAGTAAGGTGCATCGCTTTATACACCGTCTTCATGTGTTAACATAAAAAAAGGTTATGAAAGTTGCTGGGTTTGCACCTGCAGCTTAACCTGCAGGTGAGCAAAACTGATTCTCAGTGGTTCTCAAAATGTTTTTGTATTTCTTTTTTTCAGCCTTTTAAAGTTAAAGTGACACGCTATCGTTGGAAATATTTAACAAACTTGTTACTCTGTTACTATTCACATTTTCTAAATTGCAAGGGGCTATTCATTCACTTTGTCAAGGTGGAATTATGTCACAATTGTTCATAGCCAATATTAAAACAACATGTTGTTCATGTGCACCCTGCAGTCCTGCAAAGTACCCCCATTAGGGAATGAATGGTTAATGTCTCTGTATGTACTGTATGTCTAATGTCTCTGTATGTACTGTATGTCTAATGTCTCTGTATGTACTGCATGTCTAATGTCTCTGTATGTACTGCATGTCTAATGTCTCTGTATGTACTGCATGTCTAATGTCTCTGTATGTACTGCATGTCTAATGTCTCTGTATGTACTGCATGTCTAATGTCTCTGTATGTAGTATGTCTAATGTCTCTGTATGTACTGTATGTCTAATGTCTCTGTATGTACTGCATGTCTAATGTCTCTGTATGTACTGCATGTCTAATGTCTCTGTATGTACTGCATGTCTAATGTCTCTGTATGTACGTATGCATGTCTAATGTCTCTGTATGTACTGCATGTCTAATGTCTCTGTATGTACTGCATGTCTAATGTCTCTGTATGTACTGCATGTCTAATGTCTCTGTATGTACTGTATGTCTAATGTCTCTGTATGTACTGCATGTCTAATGTCTCTGTATGTACTGCATGTCTAATGTCTCTGTATGTACTGCATGTCTAATGTCTCTGTATGTACTGCATGTCTAATGTCTCTGTATGTACTGTATGTCTAATGTCTCTGTATGTATGTCCAATACGATTTTCTCGACAACCGTTCATCCGATCGACTTCACACTTGGCAGGTTTATTGCTGAGGACCCAATGAAGTGCAGCGTGTCGAATGTGAAGTTGTTAGGGTGAGCGTTTCTCAACAACACCGGAAGGTACCACGTCCTCGGTCCATTTCAAAGGTGCACGCCTAGAATGCCTGGGTGTATGACTCGTGTGAGGATGATAGAATTTCGGGCAGAGCTTTGGTTCTTTGTTGTTTCCTTGCATTGAAACCGCACACTGCAATACAGAGAGACTTGTCTCTGTCTCCGGTTTAATAGCCTTTTGTGAGAGGGGGGGAGGTATGCGGACATCCGTGCTCCATTACAAAACCGACACCGACCCCGAGCCAAACATCGACAGCTTCTCTATTATCTCCACATTCCTCCCTGGAGAGGTCTACTGGCACGGCTCCAGGGAGTGGGGGGGGGTATTACCGTGGGAGAACATAGAAAGGCCCGGACAACATAACCTACCCCCCACCCACCACCACCACCACCACCACCCTCCCACCACCACCCGGCCCCATCCTCCCTCTCGGGTCCTCTGGGTTAAAACGCCCCCGAGCCCCCCCGGCTAAATGATAGGACCCTGCTGCTGCTGCTGCTGCTGCTGCCTGCATGTCTGTGGTGTATTAGACTGATATGAACTCTCCACTCCACCCTCCTCACTCCTCTCCTCCGGCGTTCTCCGGGCCTGCCAGGTGGGACTCGCTAACAGACAGCTGGCACGGCCGGGCCCCCCCCCCCGAACCCCTTCAACCTCCACCTCCCCACCTCCACCCCCCCAGCTCTGTGAACGTAGGATTTATAGAATCCATTAGATGTTTATGGGACACGTGTAAATCAAACCGGGGACTGTTAGTTAAAAACTGACTCAGGCTCTCTCTCTCTCTCTCTCTCTCTCTCTCTCTCTCTCTCTCTCTCTCTCTCTGGCCTTTGTTGCTGCTCATTCTTCGGAGTGGTACGTAGCGCGCGGCGGCGGGGGCGGCGGCTAGCTGGGGCTCGCCACGCGCCTTTGAACCGGGCCCAGGGAGGAACCTGGTTAAAAAATACGATCGCAGAGCAAAGCAGAGCAGAGCAGGCAGAAGAGACGGACCACGTGCTGCTCAGGTTTAGTTTCGTTTTTTCTTTTCTTTTCGAGGAGGGGGAAGTACATTTCCATTAGAGATATCAATATAAATATTGACTCAGATAGATGCGCAGGGGGGGGGGGAGAGGCGGGGGGGGGGGGGGGAGAGGCGAGGAGACATAGCAAAGCCCACCTGCCGTCAGATTACAAAGCAATTTTCCTGCGATCGATGACTCGCATCCCTGATTACGATGCAGGAGGAGGAGGGACGCTGTGGCGGGGGGGTGGAGGACATGTTGGTCTGGGAGTTGTTGTCTTCCACAAGACATAACATGGGCAAGATAATGCTCCCAAGGCCTCCAGACCTCCTGTCCACCTCCACCCCTCTCTACACCCTCCTCCACCCCTCTCTATGCCGTCCTCCGCCCTTCTCCGCATTCACCCCTATCTACCCCCTCCTCCACCCCTCTCTACCCCCTCCTCCACCCCTCTCTCACCTCCACCCCTCTCTCACCTCCTCCACCCCTCTCACCTCCTCACCCCTCTCACCTCCTCACCCCTCTCACCTCCACCCCTTTCTACCCCGTCCTTCACTCCTCTCTACCCCCACCTCCACCCCTCTCTAGCTCCATCCTCCACTCCTCTCCGCCTCTTTCCAACTCTTCCTCCACCCGTCTTCAGCTCTTTCCAGCGCTTCCTCCAGCCCTCACTTCCCACTCCTCCACCCCTCTACCTCCGCCCACCCCTACTTTTCTCCACCCCCACCCCCACCCCCTCCGCCTGTTCGTCGTTGTGTAACTCAGCCACATAAGTGAGTCATCAGACTCAAGCTGAGTCCATGGCTCTTTTTCTGGACCAGATAGAACCCAAACCTGTCCAGTTCAATCGCCGGCTTGTGTCTCAAACGCACCGTGAAATGAAAAATAGAAGAAAGTTTGCCTTGTTAGCTTATTTCCACGGTCTTATTAGTCACTTATAATGGCAGAGTGTGCCCCAGCCGAGTCCAAACCGTGTTCGTCTTTTACATCCAAATCCAATAAATGTTACTTCCTGCACAGCTGAGGAAATGTTGTGTTGGTGTTCGCTCACCAGGCAGCCGTCGCGTCTAAGCTAATAATACTGACGCGCGTTTCCGCTCGTCGTCGTCGTCGTCGTCGTCGTCGTACTCGTACACGGCTTCGGGTTAAAGCCTGCGACGGGTTAACGCGACGCCGGGGCTCGAGCATGTTGTGGGTCACTTTGCGTGATCTAATGAATTCCTCGCAGATCAAATCACCTTTCCGGCTGTGTGTTTCGTGCAATGCTAATATCCCGTTAGACTCGGAAATATGTGCCTATTGTGCCAAATGAGAAGAAGAGTACTCTGAGGATCTGCTCCGGAGCTCTTCTGGCAGTGGCGCTATCCACAAACTTTACACTTTACAAAAAAAAAGAAATGAATTCAACTGAGCAGACCTAAAGAGAAACGTTTAACGAAAATAAACATGGCGTATGGTAAAGGCACAAAATGGCGCCGCTGACAATCGGAAAATAGTTTGAAGGATGGGACGTGGGGTTATCTAAGCTAATATAAACACACCCACTCTGAACACACAAACTATCTTTATGCGTGTGCGTGGAGAGAAGGCTTAAAGGTCTCCGCGGTGGCACTGACCTTGGATCTGATACCACCCACTGTCTGCCAGCATTAAATTCAGTGTCTGTGCCGTAGCTGGCCGCAGTGCAAATCCTCTCTCGGATGATATGAAGATAACAAGCTGGTAGGCATAACAACTAAGGCCACCGGTCTAGAGACAAGCCATTGTTCGGCCCTCTCTCATCACATTCGCACAGCGGGGGGCAGATAGAGGGACTGGCAGTAGGGCTTTGGTTGATAAAACACACACAGAGACAGTGGACTGTGCCAATTGGGAGGCTGATTTATCCATCACACGACTGGATGGACACTCCCTCTCGCGATATTACTTTAGGGTGGGCTTTGGCTTTGTAATGGCTAATGAGCATCACACCTGGTGGTGAAATGGGGAACCTTTAAGCCTCGTCTCTGGTTCGGGGGGGTTAGCAGGCGGGAAGGGATGGGACCCGCTGTGATGTACGGGGAACGCAGCAGTTAGTACATGTTTTCGGATCCCCAGAGGCGAGGAAACAGATTGAGTCTGTCAATCAGTGGAGAGGAGAACAAGATCGCGCCGAGCCCTGGCAAGAGGATTAATGACACCTTGCACATGTACAGGAAGGCATGGCAGTAGGGGAGACATCTTAAGTAGGGGAGGCAGTAGCTCAGGAGGTAAGAGCGGTTGTCTGACAACAGGATGGTTGCTGGTTCGATCCCCGGGCTCCGCTTAGCTAAGTGCCGAGGTGTCCCTGAGGAAGACACCCTAACCCTACCTGCTCCTGACGTGTTGGTTGTTACCTTGCATGGTTGACACCGCCGTCGGTGTGTGAATGGGTGAACGTGAGGCAAGACTGTGGATAAAAGCTCTGTATAAATGCAATCCATGAACCATGAATAATATTGATCGTTCCGGTGGCAGTGCTCAAATTACTGGATGTATTTCTACACATCAAATTCAAAAGGATTTGTATAAAGCCCTCCCAAATATAAACACACTCTGCTCCCACTACACACACTGAGTTAGCGTAGAAACACAGATCCACTCGAGTCTTACAAGTACAACTCAACCTTGGATAAACGCACAAATAAATGCGTTGCTCGCCAACACGCTCTGTCTGTGCCATCACCGGCGCGTTGCGTCAGACAAATGGAAAAGTTTTGGTCATCACATCCTATACGATTATTTTGTGAAAAAGTTAGCATTAATGTTTACGGTGCCCCTGGTGCATATTAGTCCATCTGACCTCATCGTCGTTTGATAATGCTTTATCCTTTCACTGGGAGCGCGCAGATGGAAACTAACTTCAGCTGCACCCCTAAATCAAACTCCCCTAAAGTAATATCGCGAGAGGGAGTGTCCATCCAGTCGTGTGATGGATAAATCAGCTCCCAATTGGCACAGTCCACTGTCTCTGTGGGTTGTTTTATCAACCAAAGCCCTACTGCCAGTCCCTCTATCTGCCCCCCGCTGTGCGAATGTGATGAGAGAGGGCCGAAACAATGGCTTGTCTCTAGACCGGTGGCCTTAGTTGTTTATGCCTACCAGCTTGTTATCTCATATCATCCGGAGAGAGGATTTGCACGTGCGGCCAGCTACGGCACAGACACTGAATTTAATGCTGGCAGACAGTGGGTGGTATCAGATCCAAGGTTCAGTGCCACCGCGGAGACCTTTTAAGCCTCTCTCCACGCACACGCATAAAGATAGTTTGTGTGTTCAGAGTGGGTGTGTTTATATTAGCTTAGATAAACCCCACGTCCCATCCTTCAAAACTATTTTCCGATTGTCAGCGGCGCCATTTTTGGCCTTTACCATACGCCATGTTTATTTCGTTAAACGTTTCTCTTTAGGTCTGCTCAGTTTGAATTAATTTTATTTTTTGTGTAAAGTGTAAGTTTGTGGATAGCGCCACTGCCAGAAGAGCTCCGGAGCAGATCCTCAGAGTACTCTTCTTCTCATTTGGCACAATAGGCACATATTTTCCGAGTCTAACGGGATATTAGCATTGCACGAAACACACACAGCCGGAAAAGGTGATTTGATCTGCGAGGATTTCATAGATCACGCAAAGTGACCCACAACATGCTCGAGCCCCGGCGTCGCGTTAACCCGTCGCAGGCTTTAACCCGAAGCCGTGTGTACGACGACGACGACGACGACGACGACGAGCGGAAACGCGCGTCGGTATTATTAGCTTAGACGCGACGCCTGCCTGGTGAGCGAACACCAACACAACATTTCCTCAGCTGTGCAGGAAGTAACATTTATTGGATTTGGATGTAAAAGACGAACACGGTTTGGACTCGGCTGGGGCACACTCTGCCATTATAAGTGACTAATAAGACCGTGGAAATAAGCTAACAAGGCAAACTTTCTTCTATTTTTCATTTCACGGTGCGTTTGAGACACGGGGGGGATTCAGTGGGGGTTTCGATATTTCCCAGACAAGCCGACGATTGAACTGGACAGGTTTGGGTTCTATCTGGTCCATAAAAAGAGCCATGGACTCAGCTTGAGTCTGATGACTCACTTATGTGGCTGAGTTACACAACGAACGAACAGGCGGAGGGGGTGGGGGGGGGTGGGGGTGGAGAAAAGTAGGGGTGGGGGAGTAGAGGGTGGAGGAGTGGGAAGTGAGGGCTGGAGGAAGCGCTGGAAAGAGCTGAAGACGGGTGGAGGAAGAGTTGGAAAGAGGCGGAGAGGAGTGGAGGATGGAGCTAGAGAGGGGTGGAGTTAGAGAGGAGTGAAGGAGGGTGTAGAGAGATGTGGAGGTGGAGGAGGGGTGGAGGTGGAGAGGGGTGGAGGTGGAGAGGGGTGGAGGAGGGGGTAGAGAGGGGTGGAGGTGGAGAGGGGTGGAGGAGGGTAGAGAGGGGTGGAGGAGGGGGTAGAGAGGGGTGAATGCGGAGAAGGGCGGAGGACGGCATAGAGAGGGGTGGAGGAGGGTGTAGAGAGGGATGGAGGTGGACAGGGGGTCTGGAGGCCTTGGGAGCATTATCTTGCCCATGTTATGTCTTGTGGAAGAGAACAACTCCCAGACCAACATGTCCGCCACAGCGTCCCTCCTCCTCCTGCATCGTAATCAGGGATGCAGTCATCGATCGCAGGAAAATTGCTTTGTAATCTGACGGCAGGTGGGCTTTGCTATGTCTCCTCGCCTCAACCCCCCCCCCCCCCCCCCCCCCCCCCCCCCCCCCACGCATCTATCTGAGTCAATATTTTATATTGATATCTCTAATGGAAATGTACTTCCCCTCCTCGAAAAGAAAAGAAAAAACGAAACTAAACCTGAGCAGCACGTGGTCCGTCCTCTTCTGCCTGCTCTGCTCTGGCTCTGCGATCGTATTTTTAACCAGGTTCCTCCCTGGGCCCGGTTCAAGGCGCGTGGCGAGCCCCAGCTAGCCGCCGCCCCGCCACCGCGCGCTACCGGTCACCACTCCGAAGAAATGAGCAGCAACAAAGGCCAGAGAGAGAGAGAGAGAGAGAGAGAGAGAGAGGAGAGAGAGAGAGAGAGAGCCTGAGTCAGTTTTTAACTAACAGTCCCCGGTTTGATTTACACGTGTCCCATAAACATCTAATGGATTCTATAAATCCTACGTTCACAGAGCTGGGGGGGTGGAGGTGGGGAGGTGGAGGTTGAAGGGGGTTCGGGGGGGGGGGCCCGGCCGTGCCAGCTGTCTGTTAGCGAGTCCCACCTGGCAGGCCCGGAGAACGCCGGAGGAGAGGAGTGAGGAGGGTGGAGTGGAGAGTTCATATCAGTCTAAT
Organism: Coryphaenoides rupestris; assembly: GCA_002895965.2. Classification (NCBI taxonomy): domain Eukaryota; kingdom Metazoa; phylum Chordata; class Actinopteri; order Gadiformes; family Macrouridae; genus Coryphaenoides; species Coryphaenoides rupestris. Next base: position 7,337 of record PIJE02004558.1, on the reverse strand, counting down.
ACACCACAGACATGCAGGCAGCAGCAGCAGCAGCAGCAGCAGGGTCCTATCATTTAGCCGGGGGGGCTCAGGGGCGTTTTAACCCAGAGGACCCGAGAGGGAGGGATGGGGGCCGGGTGGTGTGGGAGGGTGGTGGTGGTGGTGGTGGTGGTGGTGGTGGGTGGGGGGTTAGGTTATGTTGTCCGGGCCTTTCTATGTTCTCCCACGGTAATACCCCCCCCCCACTCCCTGGAGCCGTGCCAGTAGACCTCTCCAGGGAGGAATGTGGAGATAATAGAGAAGCTGTCGATGTTTGGCTCGGGGTCGGTGTCGGTTTTGTAATGGAGCACGGATGTCCGCATACCTCCCCCCCTCTCACAAAAGGCTATTAAACCGGAGACAGAGACAAGTCTCTCTGTATTGCAGTGTGCGGTTTCAATGCAAGGAAACAACAAAGAACCAAAGCTCTGCCCGAAATTCTATCATCCTCACACGAGTCATACACCCACGAGTCATACACCCAGGCATTCTAGGCGTGCACCTTTGAAATGGACCGAGGACGTGGTATCTTCTGGTGTTGCTGCTCGCAGCTTTTGTTGAGAAACACTCACCCTAACAACTTCACATTCGACACGCTGCACTTCATCCTCAGCAATAAACCTGCCAAGTGTGAAGTCGATCGGATGAACGGTTGTCGAGAAAATCGTATTGGACATACATACAGAGACATTAGACATGCATACAGTACATACAGAGACATTAGACATGCAGTACATACAGAGACATTAGACATGCAGTACATACAGAGACATTAGACATGCAGTACATACAGAGACATTAGACATGCAGTACATACAGAGACATTAGACATGCAGTACATACAGAGACATTAGACATACAGTACATACAGAGACATTAGACATGCAGTACATACAGAGACATTAGACATACAGTAATACAGAGACATTAGACATGCAGTACATACAGAGACATTAGACATGCAGTACATACAGAGACATTAGACATACAGTTACATACAGAGACATTAGACATTACAGTACATTACAGAGACATTAGACATGCAGTACATACAGAGACATTAGACATACAGTACATACAGAGACATTAGACATACAGTACATACAGAGACATTAGACATGCAGTACATACAGAGACATTAGACATGCAGTACATACAGAGACATTAGACATACAGTACATACAGAGACATTAGACATACAGTACATACAGAGACATTAGACATACAGTACATACAGAGACATTAGACATGCAGTACATACAGAGACATTAGACATGCAGTACATACAGAGACATTAGACATACAGTACATACAGAGACATTAGACATACAGTACATACAGAGACATTAGACATGCAGAGACTGTAAATGGTAAATGGATTGCATTTATATCACGCTTTTGTCCAAAGGGCTTGACAGTATTGCCTGACGTTAACCCATTCATACACCGCCGGCGGTGTCAACCATGCAAGGTAACAACACGTCAGGAGCAGTTAGGGTTAGTGGTGTCTTGCTCAGGGACACCTCGACACTTAGCTAGGCAGAGCCCAGGGATCGAACCAGCAACCCTCCGGTTGGCAGACAACCGCTCTTTTGTTGTTGTTGTTGTCATTAATTCGAGGGCAGATTCCTACAGGTCGACTTTGGACTTTGGAATTCGATCCCAGAACCTTTCGACTTGGGGACCGAGCACCCTAACCCCCGACCCTAACCCCGCCTCAACAGATAGGTGCGTGTTCTGTTTGACCTGCTGCACTTAAACGAGCAAACAAACACAAACGGAGCGACCTTCCCGTGTACGCTCTGTCTCCGGGGGTCGGGAGTGATTTACAGTAACAGGTGTCCCCGCCGAGGTACAGCCCCCATTACAGCGGCGGTGTCAGACGTGAGACACACTGTGTACATGGTTGCTAGGTAACGTGCCCCGCAGCAGCGTCGCTAGCTAGTAACATAACAGAGTAGTGGGAGGCGGCTGTGATGTATCTAAGGAAGGAAGCGGTATGTATGTACTGTGCTGTATGTATGCATGTATAGTATACACTGCACTGTATGCACTGCACTGCAGGAAGTGCAGTGTTGAGCGTGAACTCGTTTGGATGAGCGGTTCTTGAGAGAAAGCTTTGAGCAGCAACAACACCGGAGGCCAAGCAATTGGCCCGTTGTGAACCGGCACGTCTCAAAGTGACACATGAATAGTTTTAATAATGTTGAAAGTGTGGCGATGATGGATGATCATGATGGAAACACGCCAGGGTAGGTTTCAGAGATAAATTACACGAGCGCCACCGCCATCGTCACCACCACCACCACCACCATCACCTCCACCACCATCACCTCCACCTCCATCACCACCGCCACCACCATTACCTCCACCTCCACTGTCACCCTCACCACCACCACCACCACCATCACCATCATTTTATAACTACCGTCGGCTGTCGGGCGTTTTTGCACGTACTGCTTATACTTGTGTAAACTGTGAGAAGTGACAATAAAAATACTTGAAACTTGACACTTGAGTCACCTCCACCACCATCACCTCCGCCTCCACCGCCTCCACCGTCACTATCACCGCTGCCACCATCACCTCCAACCCATTACCTCCATCACCACCACCACCACCTCCATCAACCCCCAACACCATCACCATCCTCACCATCAGCATCACCACTAGTGCGTCCACCACCACCACCACCCCCAACAGTCCTTCGCCCCAGGGGGAATCGGGTGGTGTTGTACGACACAAGCCAGTGTCGTACAAAAGCCTTTAAGGTTTTTTGGAACGGAGATTTAATTTGAAGAAAAATATTTTTCGTGAAATGAAATGACTCAATGAATAGGTTTATAGCAGCGGCCGTTGGAATCGGTAACATAACATTTAAAACATGAATACAGAACTTTAATAGCGGCGGCCTTCTGACCCTCATTTTATAGGCTGTAATGTGAAATGCAGAACGCCATCGCACCACCGGCGTGTGCTCTGTGTGGCGGGATAGTGAGCGGCCCAGAAACACCGGGAATGGAAAATAACAGACTTCTAACCTTCACTTTATGAGTATGAATTATGAGGCAGGCACAGTACGATATTTAGTACGAGATAACCGAGCTAACGTTGACGTGTTTGACGCCAAGCCAAGAGGGTCTGGTAGACAATATATCTATGCTTGCTATAGGTATGCTTACTCTGTACTCACTGTCTAACCCCTACCTGCTCCTTAATGACCTGTCTGTGTATTCACTGTCTAACCCCTACCTGCTCCTTAATGACCCGTCTCTATACTGTCTAACCCCTACCTGCTCCTTAACGACCCGTCTCTATACTATCTAACCCCTTGCCTGCTGGTTAATGACCTGTCTCTGTGTTGCCTGAAGATCGTTTTAATATAAAAGTGTCTGGTAAAGTAGGTAGAAGCGGTGGACCCGAACATCTCCCCGTGGAGACGTGGACGCCTCAACAGAGACACGAGGCACGCTGTCTGTTTTGCAGATTACCGCGCCGTGTGTTCAGGGTTTTTCATCGCGATGCGACGGCAATATGTCCGCCCTGAGAGTCCATCTGGTCACGTTGACACACCGGCCCTGCACTGCTGTGCGCTCCGACACCGCGGCATAGCGGATTAAGAACACACTCGTGCTTTAATGAATTGGCTTCTTCTTCGTCGTCTTCGTCTTCTTCTTCTTCTTCTTCTTCTTCTTCGCCCCCCCCGGCGCACGGCGGTGTGGATATACTGTACTCCACTTTAGACTGTAGTTCATACGGTCAAGTCGAGTTGAAAAAATTAAGAGTAGAAATGAAAAAGACAGAGAGACGGAGAGAGAGAGAGAGAACAAGCAAGGGGAAGACAGACTGCTGTTTCTCTGGCCGTGCGCCCCCCCCCCCCCCCCGGTTCCTCCTCTTCTTGCTCACACGCAAACCATCCATCCGTCATCACAGACGGTGGGTTTTTCTTTTTTTTGTGTGTGTGTGTGTGTGTGTGTGTGTGTGTGTGCACGTGTCACATGCACCCCCCGTGCCGTCCCGCATTTCAAGTTTAAAGTGGATCCGTGTGTCCGTTGGCGTTTGCGTGGCTCTCGCACCTGCGACCGGCGCTTTGTTCTCCCCCCCGCTAATGAAAAGCACATCATTGCGGCGGCGGTGGGTAAAGGGGTTGGGGGAGGTGGGAGGAAGGTGGCCGGGGCGTGAGGAGCTTAGGTGGTGTCGCTTCGGCAAGGGGGCTGAGACACGGGTGGTTGCTGACCCGGGGCGGATTCGCGAGATCGCCGCGCTCTCCGCTCGCCAACCCCTAACCGAGAGTAAAATCCTCTCCTGTGTGGATCCGATGTGGCGCCTCAGTCACTCCCCGCTGACTGACTGAGGCGGGCCCCCGTCGCCATCGCCTGGGCTGCGGCGATAGTTGTCTGCGGCGGGGGGGGGGGGGGGGTCAAGGGCCGTTAAGCACACTGATCGCACGTGCACTTTTCTCGTGCACTTTTTCCACAGGCTACTCCATATGTGTGCCTTTGCTCCGGGCCGCAGTGGCGCCGTGTCCCCACACGGGGAGCACCTGTGACTGTTATTACCTCCTTCGGAGCCGGCTGTCAGCAGCTCTGTCTCTTTATTCAGCTTCCACGTGGCTCAGAGTATCCCTCGAATTTATGTCCGTCCTAAAAGCTGAAATGATGATGTAATGTGGAGCGTAATGATGTGGCTGTTGGACAAAGACGGTCGTTTATCATTTTGTCCTTGTTGTTGTTGTTGTTGTTGTTGTTGTTGCTGTTGTTAATCATCAGCAAAACTGGCACCTGATTGGCTAGTCACACAATGTCTACTTTGGAAGCGAGTGGATGAACGTGACTTGTTCCAATCACCTGGAAAATCTGATTTTCTGAGAGCACCGCCGGGCATGCGAGGACTTGGCAGCATAGCGTTAGCGTAGGAGCGGCCAATTAGCATACGACTGGCTCCTCTGCCTCCAGCGGCGGAGCTGTAATGGGCCAGACCGGAGCGAGTTTAATACGAGTTGCCGGTTGCCAGGTCGAACGCAAACGTGAAATCGGAGCAGAATGGAACAGTAAGCCCTCCTCCTCCTCCTCCTCCTCCTCCTCCTCCTCCTCTCCCCTCCTGTCACCCCTGGCAATAACCGAGGACCGTCAATCCCCTTATCGGTGACCCCGCCCTCGCCGATCCCCGGAGCAAAGTTTCAAATGAGCAGCGCGCTCGCTTAGCAAACTCTTGATACTTATTGATCGGGGAGATCAGCTTGTGTAAGATTAGGGCGTTTAGGGTGTCCCGGGGCCGGCGGTGGAGGCTGCTTGATTTGCTTTGGGGGGTGAACCGTGTGAGATCCATCGCTACGGGGAGGCCTTCATGTCCTCAGGTGGTCCGTGGCATCTCTCTATCTGAAGCCATTGATTTCCTGGAGGGTGTGCGTGTTTGGGGGGGGGGGGGGGGGGGGTTGCGATAGACCACCCCTCTCTGATTACAACAGCCTCATCCCGCTTGGATATTCACGGGTGAATATCAGCGGAAGACAGATCGCTTCATCTTCGTTCTCATCGTGGCAGAGATGATGCCTCGCGGCCGTCCTGTGGGTTTGTCAACGGAGCGCTTTGATAGCGTGATGGATTAGCAATTTATCCCCGGCAGGGAATTTAACAAAAGAGAAAAAAAAAAAAAAAACCTACAATCGCGGAAACCATCGGCGCCGGGCTCCTCCGCCGCCGCCGCCGCCGAGGGAGGACGCTGATTTATATGCAACCGAGAAGGAGAAATAAAAAAGAGAGAGAGAGAAAGAACACTTTGAACGCACCGCCGACGTAGCACTCCAGCGCTCGCGGGGCCCGTCACGCGTTCCCGGCACATGGCACTCAGAGTGCTGTGGATGGACACACTCTGGAGCTAGCCGCAGACGCACTCACACACTCACGCACTCACGCACTCACACACTCACGCACCGGTGCTGGTGGTCATATGGACCTCATTAGACAGCAACAGCGACATCCCACCGCTATAAAAAGCATTTCTGTTGTGTTTTAAACAGCCTCCGAGGTATTATCGGGTCATTATCGACACCGCCGCACAAGCCTTCACCACAGTGGGGGGGGGGGGTGATGGTGCTGGGGTTTACTGCGGTACCAACGGTGGATGGAGGGGAACAGATGCTACATTTTTGGATGTTTTCTTTTTTTTTATTGTCATTGTCTCGGGAGTGACAGGGACAGACAGGCAGCCTCACAGGAGACACAGAGAGAGAGAGAGAGACAAAAAGAGTGACAGAGTGGACATACACTCATACCCATCCACCCCTAACCTCCCTCTCCACCACCACTAACCTCCCTCTCCACCACCACCGATCTAACAGCACCACCTCCCTCCCTCACCACCACATCCACCACCACCACCACCTCCATCACCTCCCTCACCACCACCACCTCTCACACCCCAGCGGTGATGTACTTCACCACGACGGAGTTCTAGCCGTCATGCCAGGGGGGTCACGGGGTCACTGAGAGAGAGCCAGGCGGAGCGACCTCAGACGAGAGGGAGCTCCGCTTGAAGATAGATCGTGATTGAGGAATCACAGTCACAGCAGCACAGACGCTTTCATCCGTCGGGAGACTTACAGTGAATTCAGATTCATGTCTCACAGGAGCAGGTCGGGGTGAGGGGCCCTCTTGCTCAAAAGGAGCCCGACATGGAGGATCTCAGGGGGATTGAACCCACAACCTTCCGCTTGGGAGACTAAGCTCTTCTGGCTTAATCCTGAGGGAGGTATAATAGAGACACTGCAACGCATTGTGTGTAAGAAGTAGCTGAAGGAGATCACTGAGTGTGTGTGTGTGTGTGTGTGTGGGTGTGTTCAGGACAGGATTATATTGTTAACTGAGTTAGTCTTTTGCTTCTTTTTTCTTTTTTCTTCTTTTTATTCACACTATATATACATATATATATACATATATATATACATACATATATATATATATATATATATATACACTGTACATATGCAGCACCACTGTGGAGTGTGCTTTATGTGTGCAGGTGAGTGTGAGCTGAAGGTAATGAAAACAGATAAAGGGAAATGCGTATATATATATATAGAGAGAGAGAGAGATGATGTTAGCGAGGGAGAGAGAGCAAGAGAGAGAGAGAGAGAGAGAGAGAGAGAGAGAGAGAGAGAGAGAGAGAGAGAGAGAGAGAGAGAGAGAGAGAGAGTGAGAGAGAGAGAGAGAGAGAGAGAGAGAGAGAGAGAGAGAGAGAGAGAGAGAGAGAGAGAGAGAGAGAGAGAGCGAGAGCGCAGATATCAGATGCATCCTTGTGCACAGGCTGATCTTTCTCTC
>PIJE02004557.1:10758-24896 GCA_002895965.2 Coryphaenoides rupestris | reverse complement strand
GTCGCCGTCGCCGTCACCTCTGGGACTGTTTTGTCAAAAAACATGGCCGGCAATTTGTCTTCATTTAAGGGGAACAATCGCCAGTGGAAGCAACGCATTGGCATCTCTCCCCCGGCGCACACTGTGTGTTCTGCACCGGGATGGAGACGAGATTTCAGAAAGCCTCAGCACACACCGATGAAACAGAAATATAGTCGCTCTTTCTCTCTCTCTTTCTCTAGCTCTCTCTGTCTCTCTCTCTCTCTCTCTCTCTCTCTCTCTATATCTCTCTCTCTCCCTATATATATATATATATATATATATATATAAAATACAGTATATGTTATACAATACAAATAAGCACGCAAATAATCTCAACTTGGAACAGTGGCTACCGTTTTCTTAGGACCTGGGATCTGGGTTCGATTAGTTCTGTCTGAATTAATATTACGTCGGATTCCCTCCCTCCGCACACGTCCGGGTTATCGGCTAAATGCAGATCCTTCATTGCTCAGCATGTGTCGAGTACATTTGTGTGCTTTCGTGTGATTTCGTGTCGAGTCTTATTTAACGCACACTTAACGCCTATAGATGGTGACGACATGGTCAAGATGAATCTGTCCCTGGACAAGAATATGTGGATGGAGAGAGGATGGATGATGAATGGATGGATGATGAATGGATGGATGGCTTAATGGAGACATCACACTCATGCACAGAAACAGTATCTGGATTGTTTTGATGCATTACTGCATTCATCCAGTAGAGGGCACGTTTTGTCAGCCATTAAGATGTACCTATGTATGCTTCAATGGAAAGAGAATGTATTTAGCATAGGAGAGAGAGAGAGAGAGAGAGAGAGAGAGAGAGAGAGAGAGAGAGAGAGAGAGAGAGAGAGAGAGAGAGAGAGAGAGACAGACAGAGAGGAGAAAGAAACAGAGAGAGAGAGAGAGAGAGAGTGATTGAGAGAGCGAGACTATGAGCTATGAGACTCTGTGGCCGGTGTGCAGATAGAGTTTATGGGGCGCGGCTAACACCTGTTTAATGTGTCTGAAAACATTGCGAGCGTTGCGGCGTTTCCTTTCCATTCCGCCACTCATCACCCCCCCTCCCCCCTCCCCCCCACCCACCGGACGGCCGGATCGTTTTCTCAGACCACGACGAGGTCTTGCTTGTGTGTGTTTACTCCGGTTCCAGGTCAGCTCTATCCCTGTTTATTTTGTGTGGTGGGAGAAGAAGTAGAGAATAGGGACGTGTGTGTGTGTGTGTGTGTGTGTGTGTGTGTGTGTGTGTGTGCCTTGGAAGCGAAGCGATGAAGTACAGGGAGGGAGAGAGAGACTATGAGAGAGAGACTATGAGAGAGAGATGGCGAGAGAGAGCACAGTGCGAGTATAGCGACGGGCCCCAGATTTATCTCTCGCTCTTCCAAGTCTGAACTTTCTTTCCGGAGACGTCACATTTTTACGACGGGACAGTAAATCAGCAGGCGGGTATCACCTGGACGTGTGTGTGTGTGTGTGTGTGTGTGTGTGTGTGTGTGTGTGTGTGTGTGTGTGTGTGTGTGTGTGTGTGTGTGTGTGTGTGTGTGTGTGTGTGTGTGTGTGTGTGTGTGTGTGTGTGTGTGTGTGTGTGTGTGTGTGTGTACTGCTAGAATATGAGAAGCACGGCAATATCCTACACACACACACACACACACACATACATTCACAGAGACACGCACAACCTGGCTTTATGGCCCCCCCCTTGCTATGGGGCCCCTGGGAGCCGGGGTGGGGGGGGTGCTCAGAGGCAGGGTTACACCGCCCAGAGCAAAGAGACCGTGGACCAGCATCCGTCCCTGGCAGCTCACAGAACGATACACACACACACACACACACACACACACACACACACACACACACACACACAGAGTTGAACCTCCATACATCCTCGCAGCGTCGAGGTCAGCTCTCTCCGATTATTTTGTGTGGGAGCAGTGGAGAAGAGAGAGAGAGAGAGAGAGAGAGAGAGAGAGAGAGAGAGAGAGAGAGAGAGAGAGAGAGAGAGAGAGAGAGAGAGAGAGGCAAGCGGTGTAGAAAGGGCTGCGTTTTAATAACGACGAATGTGGACGGGGTGTGTGAGAGGATGACTGGATGAACGTCACTTAGCCAGAGTTCATGGCATCCGAGGAGCGTCCCACACGGCGTTCCCTTCCCTGGGAGGGTGCTCTCTCCCCTCTAATGGGGGTATGCCGGTCGAGGTACATTCTAGATGGGCTTTGAGTCAATGGCCAAACAGTTTTTCTTGTTGTTGTTGTTAGGAATACTCTTGAAGACGACACGCTAGGATGATTTGAAGTGAAACTTGTACATGTTTAATGTGTTGAGGGGGGGGGGGAAATAACAAAAAGCACGGAGCCCTCGCCTCAGCAAATTGCGAAAGGTTACGATTGGGCGTCCACGCGGGTCAGCTCGGGTCCCCGCCGAGGGGAAAAGTGTTGTGTTGTGGTGTGTAGTCACAGCCAATTAAAGTACATGATGGGACATTTCATGGTTGTGGACGTGATGGCCGTTTTCCTTCGTCGATTACAGGCCCCCGGACAACACGAGGCGGTCGCGGCTACACAGCGAAACTACCGTCGTTTTTTTTTTTCTTTACGAAAACACTGATGAACGTGGGCTGGATTTGACAGACTTCGATGTTTTGAAGTTTTCCGCGCGACGACTGATCGACTGCGACAACTTTCCTGACGTGATACAATTCTCCGATTAATAATATGTGCGTTACTCCGCAGGTTCATATCTCCTGTATGTTTGAGTTCACCCCCTAAAGACAAACATCCCCACAGAGACACAAAAGACATCCAGATTGTCCGTCCATCTCACAGAGCCGACTGCAGAGTCGCGTCGGTCGGTCGGATTTACAAGCACAATCAAAGTCTGACCAATTAGACGACGGCTCGGTCCATAAACCCGGAATGAAAGGGCTCCATTGAAAGTGGACGGAAACCACAGCAATATATTTCACATGCCTGCCCGTGTGTTTTTTAATCGCAAATTTCAGACGCGCGCATTCAAGGGAAAATTAAATTACAGGTCGTCACGATTTTAAATACGTGTTCGTACAGGCGAGAAAAAAGAAAAATCAGCTTTCCTCCAATATTCTCCTGTCATTTCTTTTTTCCATCACGGTAACCAATGGGGATCTACATGTGACAGGACTTCCGCAATCCAGCATGGCCAATTAGGGAGGTTAATTGCCTGGTCGAGTTCCAAGTTGTGCCAAGTGCTGCCGATGACAGCTGGATCCAATTCCGGACCCAGACACCCCGCTCACTCACTCCCTCGCTCTCCAGGAATTCTGCAGCAATCATATCATTCTGACGGACTAAAGCCATTGCTGCGGTGGTTTTGAGACATATACTGTATGTAGTTCCTTTTCTTCCGCATGTTCAATCGTAACATAATAATATATTATCACTGCATGGCAAAGAATGTCCACATGTACACCGTAGGTCTGCAGTTCGTGACAGAATGTTGTCATTTTAAGCAACTCACGGTTAACAGTAAAACCCAGACACATGGCTACGCCTATAAGCTGGTGGATGCTACTGACACCCACCCCGCCAGAAACCGCGATGGTGGGGCTCCGTCCGCGGCTCGTTGTGTCTTGTGTCACGACACAACACAACACAACACGACACGCAGCAGACCAGTCCAGCGCACAAAGTAGTAAATTGACAAAATTGTCAAAAGCTTGTCAATCCACATCTACCCACACACACACACACACACACACACACACACACACACACACACACACACACACGTACACACACCTCATCCGTCGTTACCTCACAACACTACCACTACTGTGGTGGTGGTGGTATTACATTTCCACTAATCCAATCCCAAGTCCGAGTCCACAATAACCTCCGTAGCAGATAGGGGACCAGACATTTCAGGGCCGGTCCCCTTATCTGCAGGGAAACAGCTTGGTTGCTGAGGGCCCCCCCCTGCTACCGCCCCACCACCACATCCTCTCGTACAGGGGGGGGGGGGCGGGGTGGGGGGGGGGCGGGGGGGGGCGGGGGGGCGGGGCCTGTCTGCTGTTATTGCTAACGGTGGACTTGTGGAGAGCTTAACCTGGGCTTAGCGGGTCCATCCCTCGACCTGGGATGGACCATCTCCATCTCCCCCCCCCGCCCCCAAGTCTCCTCCCTCCTGTGTCTCCCCCCTGTGTCTGCTGCAAAGTCCAGAGCTGGTGCTGCTGGTGCTGCTGCTGGTGATGCTACTGGTGCTGCTGGTGATGCTACTGGTGCTGCTGCTGGTGCTACTGCTGCACAAAGCGGGTATTTACACACATGAGGCGGTGGAGCTATTAAACTTTAATCCCGCTAAGAAGAAGCATATTCCGCAGATGAATTATAGATGACGCGCGGGAGGTGACGGTTCCCTATGTGACCTCTATTCCCGCCAAACAGACTTTTGATCCACTGTGTTATCGGCCGAGCGCGGCGGCTGCTGACAGACACACACACACACACACACACACACACACACACACACACATACAGTATACACGTGTGCGGGATTATATATATAAATGGCATTATATACTGTATATACTGTATAATCCCAAATTGATATATTGATTTATTGACAGATAATAAAGGAAGAATGAAGAATGAAGAATGAAATATATATGGATTATAGGAAAAGCAGCCAGGGTTGGTTTAATATCGATGCTCACTGACGTAATCGGATGGGGACGTATGGAGTTAAGAGCAGTGGTACGGTAATCTCACCCGTGACCTCCTTGCTGAAAATATCTATATTCTAAAGGGAGCCAAATAAAATTAGCATAACCGATTTAGTTGCGGTGCTAAATACCCGTTGCCCATCTGCCAAAAATTGGCAACGGATTGTAAATTAATTCCGAAATTCAACAGAGACCAATTGTCCTCTTATTAAATGATTGATCTATTCCCAAGCGATGGGCAATAGACAGGCGGAGAGCATAATTTCATTTTCCCAAGGTCCTCTGTTTGTTCTTCAGACTGGTTCAAGTTGAGGCTCGGCGTTCAGAAAATGTGATTTATTTCGCCGAATTGATTGACAATGAGAGCTGAAAAGGCCATGAAATCGGCAACCTAATCAGCGGGTCACGCAATCGAGTCAACATTCGATTCAACCGTTTTAACAAAGAGGTGGAATCGTACGCGTTGGCGACGCAAACAAACCGGCTCCCAAAGTAAATCCATGAACTCATGAACTGCTAAAAGCATTTTCTCAATCTTACACAAAACCTAACCAAGCATCTTATAATAAATAAATAAACAGTATATCCTGGATACACAATACATGTGCAACAGTGCATATACTATATATATATATGTGTGTGTGTGTGTCATTCAGGGTGGAGGTCAGTGTGTCCACCAGATCACACGCCTGTAGAGAGAGAGAGAGAGAGAGAGAGAGAGAGAGAGAGAGAGAGAGAGAGAGAGAGAGAGAGACTTCCTGTATCCCATGGCTGTCCAGGTCCCAGGCCAGACAAGACCAGTCCAGGGGCCTCTCATTAGCCGCCAGGATCCTGAGGCCCCCTTAATTGCAGGGCGTTGCCGTTGCCTCCCCCGGTCCGACCTCTCATGGGATCCAGGGTCATCATTATCATGTAAGCGAGGGCCCGCATCATGTACTCCTTTTTTTTTTTTTACGGCCCTCAAACAGCTGCTTCAACACCCTCGTCCTCCTTCAACCGCATTCCTGTCCCTTCTCCCCCACGGATCCACGGATCCTCCTCGCTGGCCCTCGGTTAACCCGCGCCGTGAGGTGAAGGTGTTGCGTTCACCACGGGAGGAGGAGGAGGGTCGTGCGTCCTCGTCTGGGTCGAGAGATGGTGTCTGAGAAAATGTTCGTTCCTTTTCAAAAAGCCTCCGACCGTCCAACCGAGAAATAATGACGACGGACGGGAGAAGCAGCAGAAACTCCCCCTCCCACAACAACAACAACAACAACAACAACACAACGCCGAAGCAGGAAGTCTCCTCCCTGCAGGGTGGCCCTGGGTTCGACTACAGGATAAACACTTATTTGCGCGAGACGCATGTGGCAGGTGTAGCCGCCGAGGCCCAGCAGGGTGCCGGTGGCGGTGGCGGTGCTGGTGGCGGCGGTGGTGGTGGTGATGGCGGTGGTGATGGCGGTGACGGACACGGTAACCTGCCGTCACGGAGACGGCGAGACAGGCTAACATGGAAGCAAACACGCCAATTACGCAGAGAGAGAGAGGGAGAGAGAGAGAGAGAGGGAGAGAGAGAGAGAACGAGACACCGGGGAGGGGCCGGGGGAGAGAGCAGGGGAGTTCAGGGCTGTGTTTGTGGGTAAATGGCGGGTAGTTATCCTAAGTGGCAGCAGGGCTATTGTGCCATCTCCGCCGAGGAACAAACTGCCTGCCTGGCTGGCTGGCTGGCTGCCTGGCTGGCTGGCTGGCTGCCTGGCTGGCTGGCTGGCTGCAGCAACCAGAGGTGGACGGCCGCGCAGGAAACAAACATTACACTTCGTGTGCTCGTGCAAAACACTCGTCTCATTGGCTCCCCGCTGCGTGCGGCGGCGCCCTTGTAACCGAGCGCCGGCCGGCTAGCTCGGAATTATCCCGTTTTTATGACTGCTTAGAAGCAAAAGAAAAAACGCATACACACACACACACACACACACACGCATACACACACACGCATACACACACACGCATACACACACACACACGCATACACACACACACGCATACACACACACGCACCGGTTTATGCCGCTCTCAGCCTCCCCACAGATAGCAGGAATCCAGCGCTGCCAATTAAATTACATTTCCCTTGAAAGAAAAAACATTATTTGGGAGTTGGAGATTCTCTCATCTCTGGCTGTTGGAGTTTTGTGTGTGCGAGTGTGTGTCTGTGTGTGTATGTGTGTGTTTGTGTTTGTGTGTGTTTATAATTGCGACCATTTCCATGTAAATTAGGTTTACAGAACAGGCGGGGGAAAAGGGGTGCATACCAACCCGGGTAGGGGAAGACGAGGGTACTAGGAGGAAGAGTGAAAACAAGGTACGACAAATAAATACACAAGCGTGTTTCTGCAGAGCTGAACTGAACACAAACACGCACGCCGTGTACATTAAGCACACCGTTGACGGGGACTGGCTTAAAGTGGTCATCTCGAAGATTTCCGTTTCGTGCTCTTTGGCGACACCTATGGCGAGAAGCGGGAATTGCATCCAAACAGTGTCGCATCGGCGACGTCGGTCCGCTGGCGGTTGTTGTTGTCACTGACTGTGTGACAACAACAACCTGCAAATGCAAGGTATGCTTTCATCAGTGGACCATAGGCTCAGTCACCATTGTGTTAACGATATTCGGTGACTTTACAGACATTTATTTACAGGAAAATCTTCGAGATGACCACTTTAGGGGGGGAAATTTGCTGAACTTCTGAACCCGGCTATCATTTCAACGTGGTTAACATGTCAATGTTAACCTTTTCTCCGTGTTTCCTGCACCCCAGATCTCACCGCAACTTTTGTTTGTTTGCGAGCTCCATCCGTCCCGCCATCTTACCACAACTCTGTCATTAGCGCCGTCCGAATGACAGAATTGGGGTAACGTTTCGCATCTGCGGGCTCCAGAGAGACTCACAGAGAGCATTGGCTACAAGCACTGCAGGCGGTTTTCCACACCACATCCCTCATGTGGACAGAAATGTAGAGATAAGTGTGAAAACCGGCAAAGTTCGACTTTAAGAGCGAAGAAGAAGAGGAGGAGGAGGAGGAGGAGGAGGAGGTGGTGCTCAACCACTGCTCCAGCAAGGCTAGGCTAGGGTTGGAAGTCCCAGTGGGGGACCCCCAGCCAGCCAACCAGCCAGCCAGAGGGTTAGCCCTGGGTCAGGTGTGAGCTGTGCCGTTCCACACCTCCAGGCCTCTTTCATCCCCGCTCTCCTGCTCTCATTACTGGGACTGGGACTCCTCTGGGGGGACTGGCCTGCTCCTCAGACAAGCCAGGTCAGTCAAGTCTCTCTATGTTGCTCTGTGCTGTATATCTCGTGATTTATTTATTTCCATATCTTTTTGTAATATGTGTGATTCTACAGATCCCCAGACCGGAAAACCAGACAGAGAGATCCTGTCCAAATCGAATAAAAAATCCTTTAGTCAAGTAATTATATAAACTGTATACAAACTGAATAATACGATACGATAAGATAGAACATTATTCATCCCGAAGGAAATTCTTGTGCCAGAAGTTGCTCAACAATAAAAGAATAAAAACATTAGAATAATAAAGGTACAGTGTATAAGTTGGCAATGTTATTGAAAACAAAAAATACGTTGGTAATGCTGTGTGTACCATTGCCAACATACATTTTTACTGTTTTTAAACTAACTCATTATTCATCAGCTGTTTCGATTGGGAGCTGCACCCGTCCCGATCACTGACTCCTACATTTCAGTTCATTAAAATATGTATTCTTATATATATAAATATGGTATATATATATATGTATATATATGTATGTATGTATAAGAGAATTGATAAGTAGAGCCTGGGTCTTCACACTGAGCAGTGAAGAGGATGGTGAACGCATAATAGCAGGGGTGGGGGGGGGGGGGGGGTTGTATAGGGCTGTGTGTGCGTGTCTGTGTGTGTGTGTGTGTGTGTCTCTGTGTGTGTGTGTGTGTGTGTCCGTATGTGTGTGTGTGTGTGTGTCAGAACCTGGCAGCCATATTACTGTCAACACAACACAACACAACACAACTGTAACCTCGAGAGTATAGAAGCCAGGGCAGCAGCCGGGGAGGTGGCGGTGGGGGATATAAATTGAACGAGGCCGCCAAGCAAGACGCTCATTTCACGTAACATTAAGGCACCGGGCGGAGACGATATTTATAAAACACGGTGCCTGGGTTCGGTCGCCACGCGTCGCGCAGAGAGAGGGTGGCTGGGGCTTCATTTTAAAATGAGAATTAGCCTTTGGGAGAGGGGGGGTTATGGTGGTGTAGACAGTGTAGATATTAGTACATATATATATTATATTATATATATATTTAGCACTAAGTTTTTGCCGTATGACTTGATTTGAGGCATAAGCTGCGAGTATCATGGCTGGATTGTATTTGAATCAACGGTTATTTAACTGAACAAGAACCCTTAATTAATCAGAATCAGAATCAAATCAAATAATTTACGTATGTTCATTGAGTAACACTATTTAGTTCACATATTACACGTTGTGCGCACACATATGGGACTACGGCATGTTGTGATGCTGTGTTTGTATTCTTATTATTAACATTATATTCCTACACTGTCCAACAAGGCCCCAGTAGAGGAGCTGAATGGGACTGTGGGAGGACAGGATCTCATCAATTGTTCCAGCGAACAACCAACACACATGACAACAGAGGAGCCTTCACCGCCCGGCCGCCTGCAGAACACCACGGGATCCTGGCTCTATGAAGCGCTGAGTTACCCCAAATTACAAATATAATAATAATATAACTGTTGAGAGGCTAAACCATCCAGTTTCTCAGCCGAAGAAACACAACCGGAGATCGCGTGTGTTTGTGTGTGTGTGTGTGTGTGTGTGCGCAAGTGCATGTGAGTCTTAAGTTGTGTTTGTGTGTGTGCGTGTGTGTCTAAAATTGTTTTTGAGTGTGTGCGTCCGCAGGTGCGTGTGAGTCTTAATGTGTGTTAATGTGTGCGTGTGAGTCTTAAGGTGTGTTTATGTGTGCGTGTGTGTGTGTGGTGTGTGTATGCCTGTGTGCGTGCGCGCAGGTGCATGTGTGTCTTAAGGTGTGTTTGTGTGTGCGTGTGTCTAAAAGTGTATGTGTGTGCGTAGAAGTGTGTCTGTGTGTGTGTGTGTAATAAGTGTGTCCGTGTGTGTGTGTGCGTATAAGTGTGTCCGTGTGCATATAAGTGTGTCCGTGTGCGTGTGTGTGTGTACGTGCAAAATTGGATAAGAGCGAAAGGAGGCTAACGGTCACATTGTTAAATTAGACGGATTTATTTGGGCGCCTCAGAAATGTGATTTATTATTTATCCCATAAATAATTTCTCCCGGCCGTTTTTCTTACACAATCACACACACACACCACACCACACACACACTACACACACACACACACACACACCACACACACACACACAATCACAATACACTACACACACACAGTCACACGACAGCCGCAACACCACGCCCAGGTGGAGCCCGGGGCGGAAAGTGGGATCTGGCGGCCGTTGCCTGCAAATATTATCTCGATCAAGGGAAGCAAAGGGGATTGCTGGGGGTTGCTACAGCGTGTAGCCACCACAGCCCTCAGCCCTGCTCTCTGGGTCCAATTGAATATTCATGCCTGGGTCGGGTGGTGGTGTGTGGTGTATGTGTGGGGGGGTGGGGGGATAGCGTAGGGAGGCCCCCAACGAACCAATGTGAGCACAAGTAGAGGTGCCCGTGCATTGCTTAAGAGAACATTAATTTCGCAAACCGGCGTCCGAAGGACCCCAACCCCCAACCAATGTCCATTAGACCCTCATGTAAGCAGGCAGGGGTTTTGTGGTGTGGGGTGTTTAGGGGAGTTATTGGGGGAGGCGGGCAGCACTATGGGGATTGGCAGCACGGGAATCGTAACTACACTTGTCATGTTTGCAGCCTGAGAATAACTACAATTTGCACCCACACAACAGTGCACACACACGCAGACGAAGCCACAACACGACAGTCAGAGCTACACCACACGGCAGTTATCGCTGCATATCCGCGCGCCCAGTATGCACCCCTGATATGAATTCTGCGGTAAGATTCTGGATGTTTTGATATTCCTGGATGTTTCCGTCAACAGGTGTGTGTTGGTGTGTGTGGCTGGTGTGGCGTTGTTTTGGAATGGAATGGAATAGAGTCCACATTGTACTGTGTGTGAATGTTATATGCGTCAATTATGGAATTTTTTCCAATAATATACAGCTCTGTCGATGGGAGTGTGAGGCAAGCCTTTTAGAGTCAAGATTAAGATCTACTGCTGGTACTTATTGTACATATAAGATTGCTTGAAGACAGCAATGCATCTGCCAAATGCCCTGGTAATTGTTAATGTAAAATTGCAGAGTACACGGGGGCTGCAATGGCATGTGCTTTAACAACAATGTTTAAATATTTTCCTAGTAGTCTATTAGGCAAATCTTTTTATACAACATGCAATGCTAAAGCCACAGACTTTAAAGAAGGCTATTCCACTATTGAAACATCGGAGAGACCACACATACTGTAGAGCTAGCGATATGAATATACAATAATACAAAGCGAGTAAGCCAGAAGTGACTTCCAAGGCCGCCCTATACTTCATAGTGTTGTTTTGTGGTTAATATGCTGACTCTGGATATTAGTCCTTGATGGTGTCTGTCAGTCATATCTGCATCGAATCTGGGGTATACCGGTAGAGGGAGGACAGAGCGAGAGGAGGCAGAGGAGCCAGGAGAGAACTAGAGATAAGGCAATGAGAGAGAGAGAGAGCAGAGAGAGACAGAGAGGAGAGAGAGATCAGAGATAGAGACAGAGGAGAGAGGAGTAAGAGAGAGAGGGACAGGCATACAGCCGAGCAGAAGGAGAGAGAGTGACATGTTGGATGGAGAGGACAAGTAAGAGATACAACAGAGAGAAGTAGGTAAAGAAGACAGGGTCAATGAGAGAGACAAGACAGTGATGAACAGAGAGCAAGGAGAGAGGCACTGGAGACAGAAAGACAAGAGAGCGAAGAGAGAGAGTCCGAGAGGGGAGCAAGAGACCGGACAGACAAGACAGAACAGACATGTAGACAGGAGAAGACAGAAGACACCAAATGGAGACAGAATGTGCGAGAGGAGGCAGTGAACATGGAGAGAAGAGAGAATCGAGAGAGAAGAGAGTGTCAGAGCCACAGTCACGGACCCGTGTCCTTTTGATATTGTGCTCAAGTTGATGCCCGGCTGGCCTCTTTGCGTTAGGTGCGCGGCAATAGTGAATCTGACCAGAACTGAATAAATTATATCGTGCGGTGCACTTTCACCTGGTTGAGATAAGCTCCAGGGATGACCCACAGCCAGTGCGGCAAAGGAGAAAAAAGAGAGAGAGAGAGAAAAGAACAATTTTATGATAGTCGGCGTTTGAGCTAGATGTAAGTATAACACAAAGCGTTGTTACTGAGAAAATATATTGGTGTGGGAGTCAATCTCTAGAGGTCACCTCTGCCTGCCTACTGCGAGCGGAGCCAACACACATAATTGTAGTGTCAGTGGTTAACCTTTAATAATACCCCATTCAATGCAACCAATAAAATCAGGAAGCCCACCAACAATAACCAAGTGTGTGTGTTAATATCGCTCAGAAGAAGTAATCGCGTTATATTTAAATGGTTATATATGACTTGTAGATTGTGTCAAACAATGAGAGCTAGGAAATCAGAGGTGTTTCAGGATTCATGACGAGAGGACAGGTACGACGAACGTGACAGTGTGACAGTAATGAATGAATTAAAAAAGATTGGACCAACGGAACGGCGGAAGTTGGAAAGAAAGAAGCTGTACAGCAGCCCTGCTGGAGTGTAGCAGCAGAAAGGGCTATCATATGATACACGGCCGCACACAACTTTCTGCGCACAGCGAGCTACGCACAAACAAACACTCACACACTCAGGCACTGCAACACACAACACACATTCCAAGCACACATCACACACATACAGAACAACACACACAATCACACAGCACACCATAACAAATCAAACACCACAAAACCGCACAACAGAACAGACACAAACACACACACACACGAGACGTCACACAGACGAGGCATGACGGAAAGTCAGAACAGACAGACAGACAGACAGACAACAGACACACACCACACCACACACACCACACACACACACTACACACCACATCCACACACACTTAGGGTTCCACACTTCTGATTTTTGTCAAGTCGAACTTTTCTATCAAATAAAGTCGACGTAACATTTGACTGCGCGTCCGTTGATAAGTCATCACATACACCACGCACGCAAAAACACACAACACAACGGGCTGTCCAAAAAAAATAAAAGTTATCCTGAGCAACAACCGCTCGAAAATCACGTTCATTCAGGGGTGGACACACTTTTTCAATCTTGCGATCTACTTTTAAAAATGACCCAATGAAATCTACTGCACAAGGAATGATCAATAGTAATCCGAGTATACTTTAATTAAAGGGGTAGGTATCCTTCAATTGTCGCGGGTTCTGAACTATGGGGAGGCGGGGGAGGGCATCGGCTTACTTCGCCGTGTCTGATCCGGGAGGAGGCGGGGGGGGGAATGGATATCGTTGGAATATTGTGGAACATGTCCCCGCGTCCCACTACATTCTGTATCATTCATCCGATGAGTGATAACATTCTAATTTTTTTTAATACGCATGCGATTAACCCGGACTTTCCTTTGGCGATTCGACTATTGGGCCCTCCTTGGCTTAGATTTCCCCCTCCGGCACCTGCAGTTTGCCGCCAAGATTCCCGCAAATATCTTAAAAGTGTAAAAAATAAATATTTAACATATTCTTTAAAAGTGTAATGGAAACGACCGCGTCTGACTTTGTGTATTGTGGACGTCGACGCGTCGATTAGTCGGATCTTTTGTCTTGTGCAAGCCCTAATAACATACACACAACACAGACACGACGCACACACACAACAACAGAAACAGATAAGATCACAAGCCACCACAAACACATCAACACACACGCACACATACACACACACCAAACACTCACACAGACAGACAGACAAGAATCAGAACAGACGACAGACACACACACACAATCACAGCACAAAAGACCCTGCAGAATCTCAACCCAATTGGACATTGTTTTTTGGATCATCTCTTCTAACCTCATCTAAGCATTCAATAGCGAACGTAACCATCCATACCCATTCCATCCATCCATACATCCACTCCCAGAATCCTGCGCGACGTGACATGACACAGCGCCCTGAGAGAGAGGGCGCCATTATCAGACGCGGATCCACACAAAAATACATACATGATGTGGACGCGGAACTGAAGACCGCAGAGCACCTCTCTCCCTGTCTCTCTCTCTCCTCATCTCTCGTCTTCTCTCTCTCTCTTT
>PIJE02004557.1:7500-10733 GCA_002895965.2 Coryphaenoides rupestris | reverse complement strand
ATTTATCCTCATCTTGTCTTTGTCTCTTTCTCTCCCCTATCTCTCTGTCCTCTCTCTCTCTCCTCTCCCTCTCTCTCCTCTCTCTCTCTCTCTCTCTCTCTCTCTCTCTCTCTCTCTCTCTCCACCCTCCCCACACTGCGGACATTCTGCATCTCCACGCGAGAGGAGGAGAGCTGTTTAAGAGCGCTCTGTCGACCCCTAATGAGATGTCACTTGATTTAGGGCGCCTGCCTCGGTGAAGGCTACCATGTTTCAGAGAGCGGGGGGGAGAGGGGGGAGGGGGGTGAGGAGAGGGCCCAGTGTCCCCTCCCCCGCCACTCCCCAGCCCCGCTCGCCGCTCGATAGAAATCAATACGGCCGCCGCAATTATTAATACAGTCCTGGGCAGTTAGATGTGAATGAGGTAGATGACATTAGGGCCAGATTGATCTATGGGGCAGGGGGGGGGGGGGGGGGAATGGATTTCATAAGGCGCTGAATGCCTTCATTATATTCCACACAATGGACGCATACTCACACACAAACACACGCATACACAACAAGGAAAACTCACATGCATGCACGCACAACCACACACACACAGACACACACACGCACACACACACACACACACACACACACACACACACACACACAGACACACACACACACACACACACACACACACACACACACACAAAACACAACAGAGCACAACACACACACCAACACACACACGCACACACATACACATACACAACGAGGAAAACTCATACACAGGCACACAGACACACACACACACACACACACACACACAAACACAACAAGGAAAACTCACATGCATGCATGCATAACCACACACACACACACACAGACAGACACACACACAAGCACACACACACACACAGACGACACACACAAGCACACACACGCCCACACTTACACACACACACAACCACACACACACACACACACACACACACACACACACACACACACACACACACACACACACACACACACACACACACACACACACACACACACACACACACACACACACACACACACATGGTCGCAAGATGTTATAAATGTGTAACACCACACCTCCCTCTACTCGGCTGTATTTACGTTTATCACACATCCTTGCAGAAACACGCACGCATGCGGACATCGTATATGTATGTACACGTGTGCAAATACCTTTAGTGCTGTGTTTTGTGTAATACGACTATGTGCCATGATGCCATACATATATATATATATATATATATATATATATATATGTATATATACGATGTCTCCGGTTTATAGCTGATATTTAAAAAGATATATGAGCCGTCCAGTGAGCGAGCCATGCGATATGCCTTGTAGCGACAACAGGTTGGATTCCGATCTTTATGTCTCTCCTTCTCCCTTTCAACCCAATGCACTGTCTTCTAGGTATACAATAAAAGGTATTAAAGGTTTAAAGGTATACAATCCCATAATAGATATGTATGTATGTATTTTTGTGCACTTTTTAAAGAATTTCTATGTTTTAATGTGTAATGTTCAATGTCAGGCACCAATTGCACAAACATTCCTCGTTTGCAAAAACAAGCAATAAAGCTGTTTCTGATTGTGATTCACTGACATACTTATTCATGTATGGATATAATGCGGTATTATTGGCGTGTTATGCGTTCATATTAGCATAGAGATCAGAAACCCGGACGCTTTCATTACGTATAGAGATAGATAGATATTTACACACCCCCGCTAGGCTAGGCGCGTAATTAGACGGCTGACACTACAACACATACGAGAGAGACTGAAACAATGTGGGTCAATACAAGAGAGAGGCCTGCATTACCTCACATGGGGGGGGAGTGATGGGGGAGTGATGGGGGAGGCGGCGGAGGGGAGGCTCAGGTGTGCGTCCAAAATGAATATTCACCCCGCTGGCTCACCCTAGGGCCCCCTGGGAGGGAGTGTGGTGGTTGGTGGTGCCGGGGTGGGGGTGGCGGCAGTAAATAACAGAGGAACTGAGGCCGGTAAACACAGAAACAAGGCCCTCTGTTTGGCAGGAGATGGGGGGGGAGAGCGCTGTTTACTTAACCCGTAACGCAATAAAAGAAAAAAAAAACCAGACTAAACCAGACTATATACCAATAAAGCTTCGAGTTAGCGTCGGCCAAATCCACCGGCGGCTTTATTAGCATGAGGAATTAACTGAAGGGAATGTCTCGCGGCCTTTATTGCGGAACGGGTGCAATATGACGAGGTCAGGAGGTCAACCCCCGGGTATTCATGGCGGGGATATAGCCAAGCGGAGCCGCGAAATGTCCGAGCTTCCTTTACCGTCTGCGCTTGGGCTGCATCCCTCAAAGCACGCGTCGTTGAACGTTGATATTTCGCCAACAAAACGACAAATCCAAAATGTATCCGAAGCAACACATAGCGGAGTGTAGATTAATGTCACCGAGGAACAGGTTGAGCGTCTTGCCGCTCAACGGTGTGTACCGGTAGACTGCGACCGCTGGGCTTCGAACCCGGAACCTTTTGTGTCCGGGGAATCCACCAACCTAACTGCTAGACTAGTATCCCGCCACCCCTGTCAAGAACAAATAGCTTTAAACCATCAATCTTTATCCCATTTCGGACCCCGTAGCAGTCTCCTGTCGCGACGCAAAACAATGCTAATGCGCGCATTGTTATGGAACGCATTGTTTCAAAAGCGACTGTTATTGACCCGGAGGGATTCGGGTAACCAGTTCAAATATTGAATCAATGTCCTCCTTCGGCTCTGCCAAAACGAGTCAATGCATCGGACGGGGGGAAACAAAAATCAATACTTCCATTTCATCAACATCAAATCAACATCGGTGAGAGGGGAGGGGGGGTGACAAAACTGGGAGACAGCCTCTCTCGCTCTCTCTCTCTCTCTCTCTCTCTCTCTCTGGCCTTCCTATCCCGGCCTTGGACAGGACTGGAGACTATGGGAGGGGGGGGATTATGATTTCACATGTGACACACGTGATACGGGGGCCACACGGAACGAAACTCTGCGCGGCCCGTAAATGTCAACGGGTTGGGAACACGCGTGTTCGTGTCAAGCGGGTGTCCTTTTCAGAGGCGGGAAAAAAGAAGAGTCGGGGAAAAAAGGGTATTATCGCGTTACTCGAGCTACACTGAAGCCATTACCTTGAACTGTAGTAATAACACACACACATGTCTTACGCGCACACACACACACACCACACGTTCACACA
>PIJE02004557.1:0-2500 GCA_002895965.2 Coryphaenoides rupestris | reverse complement strand
CGCATCCATCCATCCATCCCATCTCCATTCTGAGAAATCAGCCGCGCAGAAACAAAGCACACATCAGAAAGTCACTCTCGTGTTGGGCCGTTCAAAACCACGACAGCCAGATTTCAACGGGGATAATCATCCCTGATTGGTTATTTATGTCGGCCGATTGATTGCTCGGATCGCGTCGCTTACAGTTTACATTGAAGACGGACGTTTTATCCAGTTTCACATCGCCGCTCACATCGAGAGACACACTTGGAGTCTTTGATCAGCTGGATACCATTTCATGTCTCCTCCGCAGAGGAGAAAGAGGAACCACAGTATGGCCCCGGATGTCAGCGGCCCAGTCAACATCAGCAATGTTCCCAAATGTTCGACAAAACTGGTCCGGCATGTTCTCCGAGATTTTGTCAAATGTCAACTCTCCATCTTGTATAGCAACAAGCTCCGCTCGACAAAATATAGAGAGTCTAGGAAGAGTAGGATGCTTAGAATGCACGCCTGCCCAGCTACTTATGCAGGCA
The DNA here is from genome assembly GCA_002895965.2 of Coryphaenoides rupestris. NCBI lineage: Eukaryota > Metazoa > Chordata > Actinopteri > Gadiformes > Macrouridae > Coryphaenoides > Coryphaenoides rupestris. The sequence goes on along the minus strand of PIJE02004557.1, from coordinate 1,985 downwards.
ACTTGGCAATTATGAAACTCGTTCTATTCGTCTCGTCAATATGAATGCTCGAAAACAGCTCTATTCTTATCTTTATGTACCACAGCGATATATTGCTGCCTCTCCTTCAACAAATGTACTCTTTGTAAGTCGCTTTGGATAAAAGCGTCTGGCAAATGCCCCTAAATGTAAATGTAAATGTAAAAATGCACTTGTATGACTGGATCCAAACGGCAGGATTTCTTAAAGAAGGTTAACAAGATGTGACCCAACAACAACACACACACAGTATAGTATATTCTCTGTTGTTAACGACACGCAGACCATTACTGACCAAGACTCAAGACCTCATTCGTGCCGTTCCGTCTGCCAATCAGCTCGTCCTAATTTGTATATTTTCCACGCGGTGAGAGCGAGTGCGTTCGTTGAGTCGAGGCGTACGCAATATTAGCCACGGCCGCATCCATTAATGACAAAGCTGAAGTGAAATAAATAAATGGTTTTGACGTAAAAGGCACGAGCGAGATAATGTTCCGTCCTCGGGGGGCCGGGGGGGGGCCGTGTAAGGCTGATTTACCACAACGACGTTCTTCCAGCGGCGAGGATATGTTGGGGGGAAAAAAAAAAGACGTGAACGCATGAATGAGCACCGGGCCCCCGTATTGACTGTTCAGTCCTCAGAGAACTGTCATATTAGCAGACGGAGAACCCACTGCTGCCGGCGGCCATGTTTAACGTGTTTACAATCGGAAAAAGAAAGAAAAAAAAATACAATCGACTCTCGTGTCGGAGACGGCGTGTTGCTGCGGAGGCCGGTCGCTTCAAATAAGACGATCTAATATGTTAAAACGCTTCTCGTTGCTTCATTCATGTGCATCGAGATATCGTCAATCAATCCTAAAATGGACAATCGACCACCGACATTTAGAACTGTGGCCTTATTTTTGTATTTTAATAGTGAAATGTAATGTAAATAGTGAAAAGAATAAGATATATAATATTGATTTTCCTATGTTCTGCCTTTCTAACTAATGTATAATTTGGATAATGTTGAGTACACTTGTTAGCAGCATGGCTTATTTTAAAGCTACTACGCCAAAATGGTAGAGCGACAACAACATGTGATTGCGTAATCCAGTGAAATCAAGATTCAAGATTCAAAGATTCAAAGTGAAATCAAGATTCAACGTTCAAGATTTAAGAAGTTCACTGTCACAGACACATACTGTACATGATGTTCAGTGAAATGAAGAAGTGCCGATGCCCCGCGGAATGTGCAACGGAACAAATACAAATTTCCCAAATATCACACATCGGAGGGGGATCAGAATCAGAATATCCACGCTATTTACAGCAAAAAAAAGAGCCGTTTTTCCAGCTTTTCCAGCACAAAGCAGCGCCACGCAGCGCCGGAAGACAACACAACATGCTAACGGGAAGCCCTCGGCGTTTCCTGAGCACAAACACAGACATCACAGGACGCAGGACGGCGGAATAACGAGACAAAGGCAATGATAACGCGCGTGGAGGTCACCCGATGCACCACGCATCTGGCACGGCGCTCTCCCAACCGTCAACATCTGGAGCGGCGGCGGGCGGCGATCCCGGAGAACCCGGCGGCCTCTAAACGACCCCGGTGGGAGAACAGCGCTCCGACGCCCCCCCCCGCCAAACCCCCCTCCGCCCTGGGCTATCCAATCGACACAGGCGCCATCATTTAAATACTGAGGTGTTATTGGTGAGGATCGCTCTTGTCCGCCGTCCAACGGTTAATGTGGGGCACCTGCTGGCCACTTGGCAGCGCGTCCTGGTAGTGGGGTCCGGGGTCCGGGCGCTGAAACCCCACTCTGTCCGGCCCACTGGCCGCCGCCAAGGGTGGAGGTTAATTAAGCAGATGCCGGTAAGCAAGCGGGTCAGCGGGCAAAATAAACGCCGAAGAGAACGCACGCGCGTCTCGACGTATGACGACAACATATCGGACACCCCGATCGATGCGATTGATTGAG
>PIJE02004556.1:4370-18962 GCA_002895965.2 Coryphaenoides rupestris | reverse complement strand
TCATCAAGGGCAATTACAAGTCCTCCCTCCCTCCCTCCCTCCCCTCCCTCCTCCTCCTCCCTTCCCTCCTCCATCTCTCCTCCTTCCCCTCCCTCTCCTTCCTTCCCTCCCTCCCTCCCTTCCCTCCCTCCTCCCTCTCTTCCTTCCTTCCTTCCCCTCCCTCCCTCGCTCTCTCCCTCCCTCACTCTCTCCTTCCTTCCCTCCCTCCTTCCCTCTCTCCTTCCTTCCGTCCCTCCCTCTCTCCCTCCTCCTCCCTCCCTCTCTCCCTCCCTCCCTCCCTCCTTCCCTCTCTCCTTCCTTCCCTCCCTCCATCTCTCCCTCCCTCCCTCCCTCTCTCCTTCCTTCCTTCCCTCCCTCCCTCCCTCCCTCCCTCTCTCCCTCCCTCCCTCCCTCCCTCCCTCCCTCCCTCCCTCCCTCCCTCCCTCCCGTTTCATCCCATCCCAGTTTCCCGGGCTCGTCGCCACGCAATCTGCTCCGCTCTCGCTTTTTCGCTCACGAAGCCTTTAGCCGATGTGCTGTGTTGTCATGCCAACGCTGTGACTATGCCACCGCACGTCGCCTGCTATGCGCGGGCGGGAGGGGGGGCGGGGCGGGCGGGGAGAAACTCGGCGGCCTTGGCGGTGGCGGTGGCGGTGGCGGCGGCGGCGGGGGCATAGCGTGGCGATGGCTATATTTAGTTGCTCATTAGGTAGGACAATCACTCAGACATGAATCAATAGCTATTCAGCGGGCGGGCGGGTGTGGGGGGGGGGGGGGACGTTGCCGGGGCTTCCGGTGGTTGAATGTACAGAAAGTTGGGAGACGAAAGAGTGAACAGTAACAGCGGAGGTGAAGAGATGCTCGGACGAGGTAGAGACGGCGGTATGGAGGTATGAAGTCATGAGTGATTCAAGGCAGTGGGCAGGTTTTTGCTTTACAGCAGTCCTCAACCAGGGGTGTGTGTGTGTGTGTGTGTGTGTGTGTGTGTGTGTGTGTGAAAATGTGAATATCCATCTTTTACAAGTTATATGCAAATCTAGAAGAGGTACCCTAATCTGAATCTGGTTTTTTTGCCTCCTATTATCCAACCAGCTCTCTCGTACAGCCCATAGGGAGAGTTCTACAGACGTACTAAAAAAGATTTGAGGAGTCCAGCGCTGCAAAAGAAAAAGTTTGGTGAAGCACTGCCGTGGGCCGGCCGAACTTTATCCTGCGTTGGCCTCTTTAATGCGGAGCAGTGGTCCGCTTGCACCGTCTCACCCCACAATGTCTCCCTCTTTAAAACAATACTTTCCTTTCATACTTCATACTCCCTAGAGGAGGATGGTGAGGATGATGATGGTGGCGGCGGTGGCGGTGGGCTCTTGGTGGCGGTCTTCAGAAAGAACCCCCGAGGGGGGGAACGATTTTTGCTCGTGCGGTTAATTCGTGCATCGGTGATAAAAAAATCATCATTCAGTTCGTTAAATGACGGTGAGCCGAGGGTAAGACGTCGCGAAATTCGCCATCCCCCGCGAGCAAAAGCAGCTGGACGACCTGGGAGCAGGCGACTAAAATTGTTCATTGTTCTGTACTGTACGACCCACATTGAAAATGATACAAAGCCGGTTGAAAATCAGCAAAGATTCAACATTCAGGATTTCTTTATGGTGGTGGTTGGAGTAACGCCTTGTTAGCACTGCAGACAGGAGTAGTAGGACCGGTCCCTCCTCTAATGGCAAATTACTGCACCTAAATAAGCAACCTGCAACCTGTGTGTGCATGTGTGTGTGAGTGGGTGCGTGTGTGTGTGTGTGTGTTTGCACCTGGATATATGATGTTCTTTATGTGTGTGTGTGTGTGTGTGTGTGTGTGTGTGTGTGCATGTGTGTGTGTGCGTGTGCTGCGCTGTGCACATACGTGAGCCCACGAGTGCCCCAATGTCAGAGGAAATCTACACTCGCCACGGGCAGTTAGTGCGAGAGCGGGGCCGAGCGAGCTGCAGTCGACACAGGGTGAGCGGGGCGACGAGCGAGCCCTCAGAAGCTCCCCCCTAAGCCACCGTGAAATGGTTCTCACGTACAGGTGAGGGCAGGTAGAGGGCCGCACAGACCACAGTATTCATGGGGGCCATAATGGGCGGGAGATTGACATCCGGAAACGACGAAATATATCGAAAAGCCATAAAATAAAACACGTATTAACCTCTATTGCTCGGTTAATAAGTAGTTAATACAGCACTCGTTTAGCGATCACACAAATAATTGTATGTGGCGCTGTGTGTGTGTATGCGGTTGATCTTGTGACGTAAGAAGGCCACCGCCTCTGTGATCCATGCGTGTCATTATCTTTACATTGTCCAGCGGAAAGACATAACATGTTGGCCGCCATGGCAACATATGGCCAGCAGAGAGCCCACGGGGGTCAGAACCGAAGGGAGATTATCCATTTTTCTCATGTACAAATCCGAATAATCCCCCATAGCGCTGTAAATGCTGCGACGCTGCCTCGGCGGTCATCCCCGCTGTTTCCCACCGGAGGAACAAGGAAGTAGAGTCGGCCGGTCGAGTAGAGGCCGGGGGGGAAGTGCATCGTGGGTAAATGAGTTTGAGATCATTTTCACTTAACTTCGCCGAGCCACGACTCCGGTATTTACTCCTCCGGGAATACCGAAAAGTATTTAACGTCCCGTCAGCAAGTCGTAATAAAAGATCTGCGAAAATAGTTCAGTTAAACGCTTCGGTTTCCCTATTTCGTCTAATTAACACTCAACTCTCGTCGGGGGGCCTTGAGCCAGTTAGCCAGCCGCCTGCCACCGCAGACCTTAATCACATGTTAACCCTCCGGGGGGCCGCACCCCTCCGTCCATTAAATTGGGGTCGACCCCCGCTCGTCACCTGGCGGCTATCGGCCGTCCAGCAGCAGCAGCAGCAGCAGCAGCAGCGTCCGGCGAGCTAGCTCATCACGAGCTAGCTCACTAGCCTCACCCCTGCCCCCCCCCGGAACACTCCGGGTTCGCCAACCGTTGTTCACCTGAAGGAGCGATTATACAGAGAGATATCTATCTATCTATCTATCTATCTATGGATGACATGGTGTTGTTGTGGCGGGGAGCAAACGAAAGGAGAAGAAAGGAGGAGAAGAAGAAGGACGGAGGACGGAAGGGTGGAGGGATGGAGCGACGGAGAGCAGAGGTTCGGGCGGGTCAGCGGCGGTGGTTGCAGTATGCCGTGAGCGTTCGCCTCGCCTGTACTAACATTTAGACAGCGGGCCCTGGAGTGTCCCGGAGAGTCCACATTGATTGAGGGCGGGGCGGAGATTTGGGGCGGGGGTGGGGGCGGGGGGGGATGGGGGGGGGGGGTGGAGGCGAGGGAGACGGAGACGGAGACAGAGAGAGAATGGGTTCGACGGGGTGAGAAGGGAGGTGGAGGTTTGCCAATCCCCTCCCTCACCTTGCATGCAAAAGGAAAGACTTGTGAGGCAGCCTGCACCCCAGGAGAGAGAGAGAGAAAGAGAGAGAGACAGAGAGACAGAGGGAGAGAATACCCTTTAAAATGTACTGCCACAGGGCTGACTGAACTGCTCAGACTGATAGATATTTGCCCAGCATCTCTCTGTCTGTAGAGACAGAAAGCAAGAGTGAATGAGTGAGAGAGAGAGAGAGCGAGAGAGAGAGAGAGAGAGAGAGAGAGAGAGAGAGAGAGAGAGACACCAGGTGGGAAGGGTCAGCTCCCTCCACTATCTTTCAGACGGAGACAAGCACATTGGAAGCCCTTTCATATTAGAAACACACGCGTGCATAAATGTGTTTTTCATTCCTTTGTGTGTCCGTGTGCATACGTGTGTGTGCGCGCGTGTGTGTGTGTGTGTGTGTGTGTGTGTGTGTGTGTGTGTGTCATAGATTTCGTTTTCCGCGCACGTTTTGGCATTTTCACAAATAACGGGCGAACACAAAACGCAAAAAAATATATAAAAATCAAACAGCGACGCTTTGCTCCCGCAACCCGACAGATGTTCTACTGTGTGGCTGGGCGTCCTGAAATCACAGGTAGCACATTGTGCCGTTCGTTAACTATCTGTGGTGATCGGGGGGGAGGGGGGGAGGGGGGGGAGGCGAGGGAGGGGGGGGAGGCGAGGGAGGGAGGGGTTAAGCCTATTACAGGTCGCTGTGCTTTTGACCAGGTGCTGCCAACACCTGGGAACACGATGCGCTGGCCAAGCAGAAAGGCAGACAAAGGCGAAATCCCACCGAAGCCGACCAATCAGTGGAGTCAGGGAGACCTCGGAGAGGAGAGGAGAGGAGAGGAAATAAGGAGAGGAGAGGAGAGGAGATAAGAGGAGAGAGGAGAGGAAATAAGGAGAAGAGAGGAGAGGAAATAAGGGATAAGAGGAAATGAGAGGAGGAGAGGAGAGGCGAGGAGGGGAGAGGAGAGGAGATAAGAGGAGAGGAGAGAAAATAAGGAGAAGAGAGGAAATAAGGAGACGAGATAGAAGGAGAGGAGGCAAGAGTGAGAGTAAAAGTGGAGTAGAGAATAAAGACATTATTCATCGACGACAAAGGCACACATTACTTAACACATGGACATGGACAGCGTACTTCTCCTGGGATACATGCACTGCACTGCACTGCACTGCACCGCACTGCAATCTACGATCCCAAGGTCAAACGTGTTCAACACCAAACGCTCAGAAGGGGAAAGTCGCCGATACTTAGGTTCCCGATGCCGGAGCCCTTAGCGAGCCCTAGCATGAGCTGGAGCATTAGCATTAGCATGGTTAGCTGAGCTGAGGTTGGGATGAGAGCGAGCGTGTGTGTGTGTGTGTGTGTGTGTATCGTGGAGGGTGGAGGGACACCAGAGAATCACAGGGGGAACAAAGAGAAGAAGCAGAGACAATAGATGGATGGACGGATGAATGGGGATGAGTGTCCATTATCGAGGTAATTACGGCTTGAACCCCGCGAGCGTTCCCTGGAGGGTGGGCGCGGTGGTGGGCGCGGTGGTGGGGGGGGGGGGGGGGGGGGGGGGCGTGGGGGATGTTTGTGCAGATTCCCACATTGGCTACCCGCCGACCAATCGGAGCAGACCTCCCAAACTCTCTCTCTGTCTCTCTCTCTCTCTTAATTCCGTCTCGATTCGCCGCGCGCCACGCAATCTATCGCTAGCGACGGCGCACCACGCAGCAGTCGATTTTTCTTCTTCTTCTTCTTCTTCTTCTTCCTTAACTCGCGGCGTCTTGAATAATTCAACTGTGTTGTGTTTACATCATAAACTCGCATGACCCAAAATGAACCGACACTAAAGAAAGAACAACGATATGCTCCACTTCCAGAAGAAGAGAATTCTATTGAAAAAAAAAAGATTGATTTGAGTGCGAGTGATTGGAGGGAGAAGGAGAATCATTTGGAAGTTCCATTCTGAAGAGAATAATAAAAACGTTCCAATAAAAAAAGGATGAATTTCAAACGTGGCATTAAAACAGCGTCTCGCCGGCTCTCAGCTGTCCCATCGCGGCCCTTAACTCTGATGTCTGATTCAGCTCATATCATAATGTTATTGTAAAGACCTTCTCCTCCCCTCGTCCCTTAGAACCTACAGTACTGTACTTCAGACTCAAGTTGCCTGCTTTAATGGTTTGTGTGTGTGTGTGCGTGCGTGTCATGCATGTGCGTGTGTGTGTGTGTGAACTAATTACTACATACGTGTGTGGGCCGCACATATGGTGCAGCTGGCTGAGCTCTCGCACACGCCTTTATCATTATATATAGCGACAAAACGGTGTGTGTGTGTGTGTGTGTGTGTGTGTGTTGTGCATCCACACATGTGTGCACATCTGTACACGTTATGAGTAATTAATGTGGCTTGTGCACAAGCCATTCGAAACGAGCTGTTTATTTGTGTGTGTGTGTGTGTGTGTGTGTGTGTGTGTGTGTGTGTGTGTGTGTGTGTGTGTGTGTGTGTGTGTGTGTGTGTGTGTGTGTGTGTGTAGCGTGTGTGAATACATTCAGCATGGTAACTCATAGCCGGTGCAGCGCTTGACCCGAGCTCTGCTCCATAATTGCCGGCATGTTTCCCCGCATCCTGAGTTCTCATGCATTACAGCCGAGGGGGGCGGGGGTGATGTCACATGGCGGTGACGTCACATGACCGGTGATATCACATGACCGGTGATGTCACATGACCGGTGAACCTAGAGACGCTTTCGGTCGAACCAGTGAAGCTTGTCTCGTTCTCTCTGCCGTCCCATTGATAAAAAAAAAACACAACTAGAACCAATGTTCAGATTCCAATACAGCCTTATGGATATAGAGAGGTCAAAGGTCAGGATTTTCCTTGACCTTGGGCGCCAAGAGAAGAGATGGAACTCTGTAACAGCCATGCTAGAGTATATACGAATACTTCACTGACTTTAAGTGGTACCGAAATATTTACAGTATCAGGATTATATGACATAATATTATATAAAATAGTATATTATATTAGTATTATATTGGTATGGTATATTATGCAAAAAAAAAAAGTATTTCCGAAAGAAGTTGTAACTTGGGACGTCAGTTGGGAATGGAAATAAGCATACTTAGTCCGTCAACTGTCAGCCGACGGAGTCTAAGTAACGCTAAGCAGGCGTTTATTTTAGACCCAGGCTTGACGTCGTCTCCCAGAAGACCTTTCTCACCGCGAGCGGCTCGTCGTGAGTCACGCAGTCGTGAGTACGTCTCGGTCGGCGAGCTGACTCGGTCCGTTTTAACCCGTTTGACCGCTCTGACTCGGGGGTCAGAACCGACGGCCTTTCGGAGGATAAGCAACGCCGGTGACCGCCGGTAATCCACTCATGATTTACTTGTTATATATACGTGGGAGGAGACGGGAGAGGATGCTGGGAAATGTAGGAAAGTGGGAAGGCACAGGAGGGAACCTCATGTCGGCCCGAATGCCGGCTTGTGGAATTGGATTTGGCAGAACATTGTCCACTCGTCGGAAAAGCGTTGCGTGGTGTCTGTGTGTGTGTTTTTGCATGTGTGCGTGCTTGTGTGTGTTCTCGTGCACGTATCTGTGTGTATGTGTGTTGCTTTTGAGTGCATTTGCGTGTATGTGTGTGTTTATACGTCGTGCACGTGCATATTAATATGTGTGTGTGTGTGTGTGTGTGTGTGTGTGTGCACTCATGCATGTTTGTGTCTGTTTGGGTGTATCGCGGGCCACGAGCGGGGACGGAGGACGAGCGAACTGGGTCCCGGTGACGTCCCAGAATGCAGCAGTCCAGGGTCCCCTTCTGTCTCCTCGCATCAATCTAGTTAGAGCCCGACCACAGCCTCCCAGGAACCCTGCGCTGCCTTCCCACCCCCTCACCCCCTTCCTCCCTTCCTCCCTCCCTTCCTCCCTCCCTCACCTTCTCCTTCCCTCCCTTCCTCCCTCCCTTCCTCCCTCCTTCCCCTCCCTTCCTTCCCCTCCCTTCCTCCCTCCTTCCTCCCTTCCTTCCTCTCCCTCCTCCCTTCCCCTCCCTCCTTCCTTCCTCTCCTCCTCCTCCTTCCTCCTCCCTCCTCCTCCTCTCCCTCTCCTCCCTCCTCCCCCTTCCTCCCCTCCCTCCTCCTCTCCCTCCTCCCCCTTCCCTCCTCCTTCCCTTCCTTCCTCCCTCCCTTCCCGCTAACATATTCCTTCTCTATCTATACTCCCCTCTCCAAACACCAAGTGAATCTTTTAATCCTCTTTCTCTCTCTCTCCCTCTCTCTCTCTCTCTCTCTCTCTGTCTCTCTCTCTCTCTCTCTCTGGAGAGAGCCTGGAGAGATGGTTTATTTGTTTGCGTTGTGATCTTTGTTAGTTGTTATATTTATAGTTGTTTCTATTTATTTATCAAAGTGCTTTTTTGTGATTTGTTCCTTTTGTTCAAAGATGAACAGTTGTTTTGGCACCGGTAGTTCAAAATGAACCAAAATGAATGAAGGCTCTTCGAATCTCTCTCTCTCTCTCTCTCTCTCTCTCTCTCTCTCTTCTCTCTCTCTCTCTCTCTCTCTCTCTCTCTCTCTCTCTCTCTCTCTCTGTCTCTGACTCCGCCCCTTCTCTTGACAGACTGATCTAGGCTTTTTCTTCCTCTTCTTCTTCTTCTTCTTCTTCCTCCCCGCGCGTCCCCACGCTGTATCCTGTCAGATTTGATTTCCTCCACCACATTCTTTCAACAGAGCAGCACATAAAAGGCGTTTGATTGACTGCAGCCTCGGCGTGCCGCGCATCGATCGGCCGGATATTGATCGTCAACGAGCGCTCATAACTGATCAAATAGAGTGGAAAGTAAAGTAGATGACACAGAACTCAACCTGAGCAATCGGAAATGTGACGGTTTCTCAGTATTAGGCGGGAAACGGAAGGAGCCTATAGTGTGTGTGTGTGTGTGCATGTGTGTGTCATACACACACACACACACACACACACGCACACATTTACACACCTAGGCACACACACTCACACACATATTCGTCAACTGCTGCATATTTCACCTGACCAACCTGTCCTCAAACTGTGTGTACTCATACATGCACACACACACAGACACAAACACACACACACACGCGTACGCACACTCATACACACCGACATACCGTACGTATCCACATGCACACACTCACGCGCATGCATGCATGCATGCACGCTAACCACACCGCCGTCCAACGCCACGCACACACCTGACTCATAATACGGCCACGTGCACACGCTCACATGCACACGCTCACGTGCACACGCGGCACACACCTGACACACACATTCAGCCCCAACTCCAGGGGGTCGGCGCTCGTCGGACGACCAACCAATAAAAAAAGGGACTTTTTCCTCGCTCTACTCCTATGTCTCTCACCCTCTTACCCTCTCACCCCTTCACTCTCTCTCTCTCTCTCTCTCTCCTTCTATGTCTCTCACCCTCTCTCTCTCTCTCTCTCTCTCTCTCTCCCTCTCTGTCCCTCTGTCCCTCTCTCCCTCTCTCTCTCTCTCCCCCGCAGGGTTAAGCAGGAATGCGACAGCTCGGCCGGTCGGACAATGCCGTCTCATTTGAGAAGCTGACGTATGACACTGCGTTGCCATGGTTACTGAGAAAGTGAGAGTGAGAGAGGGAGGAAGGGAGAGGGAGGAAGGGAGAGGGAGGGGCAGGCAGGCGGGAGGGAGGGAGGGAGGGAAGGGGAGAGGAGGCACTAGGCTGCAAGGGGAAATTAATTTGTGTAGAAGAAGAAAAACACATTTTTTTCCCGCCTAAGGAAGGAACGGGGGGGGGGGAACAGGTCTGTTTCTGCACCTTGTGGGACGTGTGTGCGTGTGTGTGTGTGCGCGTGTGTCTGTCTGTATTCGTGTGTGTGTGTGTGTGTGTGTTTGTCGAGAGCCGTAAAGTTCCTCCACAACACACACACACTTTTAAATAAAACATTATCATTTATAAGATGCAAGATGCGTAACCCAGAGAGACGCCCAACCGGGGGGGCCGGAAAGAGTCACACACACACTGTGCGAACGTGTGTGTGTGTGACTATTTAGGTCTGCAGCTATAGGCTACATCATCATCATCATACTCATACTCATCCTCATCCTCATCCTCATACATACTGACTCACACAACATTGGACAAGTAACCCAGGAAAAAAAGACAAAAACAGGTGCTGTGCTGTATATTCACAGACCCCCCCGCACCCCACACACACACACACACACACACACACGTCGCAGGCACACACACACACACACACACACACACACACGCGCACACACACACAGCGCGAAAGGAAGAAAGAGTTTTGTGGTGGCATGAAGTCGTCAGAGTGTCGCCGCAGTCGAAGTAGGTCAGCCAGTCGTCTCTGCTGCATCTATCCTCCTCTCCTCAGACCGCATCCAAAATGCATAAATCCCTGCGCACATCCCCATCCTCCTCCCCCTCTTCCTCCTCCATCCCTTCTCCTCCTCCCCCTCCTCCTCCTCTTTCAGATCCTCCCCCTCTTCCTCCTCCCTTCTCCTCCTCCTCCTCCTCCTCGCAAGCTTCTTTATGTTATCGATGCTACTCCTAAAGCACGTCTTTAGCGATTCTAAGCGCCATCAAAAGGTGGATCTGCTGTTACAGTCATGTAGACACATACGAGATGTATAGGATTAAAGATGTCTTCTCCTGCTTGCTTCGTGTTGCCAGGGATGAAACGCGTGTTTTGAGTTTGAGTTGACAAAATATTCGTCTAAGTGCTCTAACCATAAACATATAGGCTAAGAATCAGACCGGGAATGAATGAATACCTCGTCTATTGTGCACCCGAACTTCCATTTAACTGGATGTCTATATCTTCAGAGCTCCATATCTGTGTTTAGTTTTCCACTCCAAAAAGGGGGTTTATCTTAAAAAGGTCTGCTCCCCATATCTCCCGGTGGTGCAACGTGGAGAATTCAATTCAATTCAAAAAGTCCAAAAAAGAACCACACTTATGACTTCCCCTCCCCGGGTTCCCCCGTGGTGGGTGCACAGGGGATGCAGAACTTCCAAGTCGAGACCGGCGCCAAAGTGAGGCCCCTGGATCAACCTCGTCCTCCACGGACCGATAACGAAAATGTTTCTAAAACTTCAAAAAAATCCTCAGTAGGTGTCTGGCATTTCAATGCGTAACCTTCGTGCTCAGCAGAATCTTCCGCACCTCGGTTCTTCTTCCGTACCGCAAAACTATTTGAATTCTTCCCAATTAAGAAAAGCTCATCCAGGGGTTTAGCCAAACTCAGGAAGAACCCAGACCCACGTTGATCCTCCTGAAAGCGTTAGTGTTTGATTTGCGAAGCCGCACAGAGGTGGAGACGAGGGGCCACTCCGGCTGCTCCTCTCACTCCCCTCTTCCGTCTGAGTATCAAGTTGATCCGCGGATGAATTATTGAGTGGATCAGGATAATAGTGTTCCCTCCTCCCCCTCCTCCTCCTCCTCCTCCTACCCCTCCACTACATCCCCCACCATCTGACCACCAAGAGTCCCCTCGGGAAACCGGCCTCCGTCGCCGCCTCGGTCGTCCTCACCCGGCCCCGCGGCGAAGAGTCCCCGCCGCACTCATCCGTCACGGCACTCTGCCAACGTGTGAGTGTGACTTTGTCTGCCGGTCTGTCGGACTGCCAGTCTGTCGGTCTGTCAGTCTGCCAGTCTGTCTGTCTGTTGGTCTGTCTGTCTGTCTGTCTGTCTGTCTGTCTGTCTGTCTGTCTGTCTGTCTGTCTGTCTGTCCGTTGGTCGGTTTGTTGTTGTCTGTTGGCCTGTCGGCGTGAATAATTCTAAGCAATCAAAACAAGCGCTGAATTATTAGAAAGAAAAAGAAAAAGTCTTAAAAAAGAATGTCAAAAATGCCAAGGCCTGACAGTCTTTGTGTGGGTTACGCAACGCTTCTCCTCGTCTATTTATAACGCCATTCGTCTGGGGGGGGTGGGGGGGTGGGGTGTCAGTTCCCGGCTTCTGAAACTTTAGAACCCGCCCCCCACACCCCACACCCCGCCCACCACCACCAGCACCACCAGCACCACCAGCGCCACCCAAAAAGCCATTTCCAATTTCCTGAGATGTAATTTATTTCCCCCAAAAAATATTTATTGATTTCCGTTTTCATTTTTTTCGTCCCTTCTTCTCATTTGTCACACGGAGATCCAGACAGAGAGCATATTTTCGCTGCTGCCTCGCCCCAAAAAAGTTTTGGAGATCAACGATTTTTCCCGTCCGCCGTCCCTCCCCCATGTGGGGGGCGGGGTTCGATGAAGGCCGTTGTAAATCGGCCTTCATCGGAGGGAAGTCATCATCTCCGACGATCCTTTAATTCCACGACTAAACCGCAAAACGCTGTCAACGTGTCAAATAAACAACAGCAATCAATAAGACAAGAGTACAAGTCGCTGGGCGGGCCGGCAAACTTGTTTTCCCCGCCGCAGTCTGCTGAGACCGCTGAGAGATTTCTGACAGTGTGTCAAAATGCAATATTAATGGAAACCACAATTTGCTGTCAATGAAGACAGAGTGCAGGAGACGTGGGGGGCCCCGAGACCGGCCTAAAGGCAGCCCTGGACCCCGTCATGAATAAACCAACTGGTCCCGCTGGTCTCTGCCGATCCGTCCAGACGTAGGGGGGATTCTCAAGACTCAAGACTCGAGATTCGTTATTGCCGTCTGTAACAAGTACAACGGGATGCTTAGTCCCCATTCACCCCAGCAGCACCACGTCTGAGCACACATCCTAAACAAGGACGTAGTATACAAGCATGTGTGTGTGTGTGTGTGCGTGTGCGTGTGTTTGTGCACAGGGGTGTGTGTGTGTGTGTGTGTGTGTGTGTGTGTGTGTGCATGTGATGCTTGAAAACGATCGATTGAGACTTATCAGAGTAGATCATTCCCCATGCGTTTCTCCTGCAGCCTCCTGCATCGTTCTGTGGGGTGACCCCCCCCGGTATCATCGCCCCCTTAAGGCCACCGGGAGTAGCGCACCATTGACACTCCCTGGAAGACCGGAGCGCACACACACACACTGTCCCACTTAGAGCCACAACACAGCCTCCTCTCTCTCTCTCTCTCTCTCTCTCTCTCTCTCTCTCACTGGTGCTGGGTCTCGCCCAAAGTTGAGTCTCAGTAATGAGCTTCCGGGCTTCACAACATTTATAATATGATTAATAATACAGAATCTCTCTTTCTCTCACACACACACACACACACACACACACACACACACACACACACACACACACACACACACACACACACACACACACACACACACACACACACACACACACAACACACACACACACATTAAGCGAGTGACACTTCACCACAGCCTCCGACCTTCCCTGTGTAACGTTCGGGCCCAAAGTCACCCATCTTGTCGACAACTCCCGGGACCCCCGAACAAAAGACAGTGTGTTCCGGTGTCCCTTGTCGCTCTCTCTGTGTGTTGTGTTGTGTGTGTGTGTTGTGTGTGTGTGTGTGTGTGTGTGGTATCGAAGCTAATCTACGTTAATGGCGGCGACTCAAGTGAAAGAAAAAGGCCTGGGAACCTTGAAGAGACGCCCCAAAAGTGGGCTCGTAATCTAACTTGCCAACGTAAAATCAGAATCCAATATATCGCCCAGGAGCAGACTGTAAGAAACAGCTTCCAGTAGTTTCGATACAAGGGACAGTGTTTGTCATGAGAAAAAAAAAATCTTTATTATACAACAGGGCTAACTAGGGCTTGTCAATCAAATTAAAATATTTGATCTTGATTTTCTAAGTCAGACGGATGCAAATCTTGTCGCATACGCTTTGGTAACTTCGGACCATTTCAAGACTATGACCCTTGCGACACCTGTAACTTTCCCTAAATATATCAAAAGATGATTATTGATATTGATGGAGCATTTCATTGTCACCGTATATGTTTCATTAATTTATGAATAGATCCATGCAGGTGTGAGAAAGCCCAGTGTCAAGCGCCCCCCATACATACCTGTGGATCAGGGACCGTTCTGTTCATGTTCTTGTATACACTCTCCTATATGTTAAGTGTGCTCGGGCCACCATCTTTCTATATTATACCCCGAGACCACAAGCCCCAGTGTGTCTACCGTTCATCCCATTAGGAATTGCGAAACTAAGTACTTGTAATTTAGGGACCCCATAGTAGATATCTCTGTGCTGGCGTGAGAGTTGTATCAATAATATGTTTACGAAATTTAAGCATGACTTCCAGTTTAACTAGCGCTACAATATCAGTGGGCTTGCAATCAATTCAACACCCATCACTGTGTACCCGAGCACTAATGGAGACAGCGCTTAAAGCTCAGGTAGTTTACGATAACTCCACAATATAATATACAATCATAATATAAGGTACCATATGTAATCGTATAGATCCAAATAGTCGCGCCTCCTTGATGTATTTGTCTCAGACATAGAAGTATGAAACATGGGCAAATTAATCGACACATGCTGTGTTAACTGTTCTGTAAATATATCTTAGAAATGATGTTTTACAAGTTTTTTATATGATTATTAACATGGGAGTGCACAATATGCTTGCTTTATAAAAAATGTACTGTACATGTTGAGGGAAACATTCTGACAATGTGGCATCTGTGATTCACATCCAATAGAATATAGTTGACTGTTAAAGATAGATTCCACTATTTCACTAGAGGTCCCCTCTGTACTGTTTTTAAGACTCATTGAGTGAAACAATAGGCACAGACAGCTCCCCTGCTGCAGTGAATGGAGTCCCCTCTTAGATATGTAAATATCGCTTAAGGATTCAGGTCCCCTCTTGGTAACTTCTTTAAAAAAATAAAAAACAACACATTTGAAGTTATATTATGACAAAAGTTACTTTAAAACTAAACTCTGTATTATGTTTTTTGTATTTTTAAAATACCAGAAATAGAGTCCACACTTGGCGTGACTGAAAAACCGATGGTTCCCCTGTTGGTAAGAGTTAAACATGATATGTGTGTGTGTGTGTGTGTGTGTGTGTGTGTGAAGAGTTTCTAGTTTTCTTGGACGGGGGGGGGACGTTGTTTCGTCCCGACAACGGAGTACAGTCTTGACTGGGGTATCGTAGGTGCGGAGAGAAGACCATGCGTTTGAATTAAGTAGCTTGCAGGGTCACCTACGCGTGCCGTAGACTTAAT
>PIJE02004555.1:22426-24916 GCA_002895965.2 Coryphaenoides rupestris | reverse complement strand
GAATCTAATGCCGCTGCGAGGAGGGTCCACAAGCTTCACTGTTTTGATGAGCGACAACAGAGGCATTTTTTTGCTGTGCTGTGCTCACCGACGGGTTGAGATGTGCACCCTGGTGCTGCTCTTCCTCCCATTGGATGAGTGGTGGAGCACAGGATACCCCCCACACACACACACAACACACAACACTACACACACAACACACAACACACACATCACACACACGCTACACACACCACACACACCACACACGCCGGCAATAACTGCTCGTCACGTGTGTTTATGTGATCCCTGATCCATGCCCCACATGGCTGCAGAGGCATGGGGTGGTACTGTAAGCGTGGTAGTATCAAGGAAACTTCGCCCCCAACCAGGGCCTCTCATTGCCTCTGCCCAGGTGTGGCCAATAAGGTCCAGAGAACCAATTAAGCCAAAGATAAAAGGGCCTTTAATTGAGCAGATACCCCAATCAGGCAGTGGTTAACAAGCCACCAACAAGGAGAACAGAGGATGGAACTGGAAGCGCTAACATATGGGAACTTGGCATTGGGCGATGAAGAGAGGTCGAAGGGTGGAACGACAGAAAGACGGAGTCCAAACTGGACCGAGGCTCATGGAGGTAGGGTAAAGGTTTCTGGCCACAAAAAATTCATGATTATAGAAACTTCAGTTATAAATATATTTGGAACATTATGGGAGTGGGTAATATAGGGAAAACTATTGAGTTTAGTTGAACTGTGAGGTGGTATGATTGTTTTGAGTGAGTTGCCTTCTCTCGTTCCCCTCCCCGTGGTGTTCGTGTCTGTCCACCCACTACATTTTTTCTTTGTGATGTTTGGGTTGGGAGCGACCCCTACACCTGGGAAGATGTCACAACGTTCTAATATCAGTCTCGCAAGGCTGGTGGGCTGCCAAGACACACACGAGCGAACACACAAAACATCACACAAAGTTTTTTTGGGAATGCTGGGAATTGGTGAATGGTTCGGGGTTTGCCATGTTACACACACTACAAACACAACTCCACTATCACATGCCTACCTAGCCTACACACACCACTCACACACACGTAGTGCCTATTGGTGGCTACCGATATCCTCAAGAGACTGCGGCGTCTGCGCCTGGGTCGACTGTCAGCCAGCGTCTGATCTCCGCACGCTCTCGCCCAATATAATCACGGCCCCCCAGCACTTCTTGTTTTATCGCCGCCGACGGTCAATAGGATGGAGGACGGGAGGAGGGTGGTCGTCAGGTCAGGAGGAGGTGATGGGCGAGAGATGGTGAGGAGGGCAGAGCGAGGAGTCAGGCACCGACGACTCGCGCGAGGTGGCGGGCGGAGGGCTTTGTGGTGTGAGCAGGGGGGAGGGGCGCGGGGATGGCGTCGGGTAAAACGAGGTACGAACAAATCCATCAGCTATACAACAGCGTTACAGAGGAACGACGACGATGTGATTGAGCGGTTTTAGGGGAGGAGGTGTCGACGCGAGGTGGACTGCGTTTAACACCAGAGGAGGACGCGGACGCAGCGAGGGGATTACATGCGGCCATCCCATGGGATGGAGTGAAGAAAGAGATGTTGGCAATGGATCCGCGCGTGAAGACCGGGGACAGCAGAGTTGATTGTTGCCGACGCGAGCACAGAAGGAGAAGCAGATAGAAGAGCAGCGACCTGAAGAAAAGAGAGGAGTGAGAGGAGAGGCCCAAGGTAGAGGGTGGGTGGGGGGTAAGGCGGTGGGGGTGGTGTCTGCGGGTGGCAGGGTCGGAACAAGGAAAAAGGTCAGGATTAAGGAAAGGTAAATATGGTTCCGGGAGTTCGGGGAGTGGTTCAGCGAATGGTGTAGCGCTGCATCGGCTCCTCCCCTCACTGTGTGGTGCAATATAGCGAGAGAGGAGGAGGGAGAGGAAGAGAGGAGAGAGGAGAGGAGGGAAGAGGAGAGGAGGAGAGAGGAGGAGAGGAGGAAGAGGAGAGGGAGGAGAGGAGAGGAGAGGAAGAGGAGAGGAGAGGAAGAGGAGAGGAGGAGGAGAGGAGGAGGAGAGGGAGGAAGAGGAGAGGAGGAGAGAGAGAGGAGAGGAGAGGATAGTTAGCATAACTTTTTGGCTCTTCATATACTGTATACAGTATATATATATTTTCTTGTATATGTATGTTTCTATGTATATATTATATATTACATTTTATAAAGTTGATGTGTAGCGATATTCTCTTCAGATTAAAGTATATGAAATCATTTTTCACACACGTTCATGAAGGCCGTAATATTTGGGATTATAGGGAGAAAGAGTCACTTTGCTTTGTACGAACGAACACACATTCCACATATTTTCCAGTTGAAAAAGGCCTTACGCCTCAATCTCAACTGAGGGGGTCAAGTCTGTTCCATTCTTCTGGCGGGCCAGGGAGTGAGGGAGGGCGTGACTCTCGAAATCACATTATACTCCGAATAAGCTCTGTAGGACCCCAGGCCGCCTGCTTCTGTGTGGTGTGTGGTGTGT